>VMKM01002091.1:0-89768 GCA_008360985.2 Macquaria ambigua
ACACAAAACACAACACTACACAAAACACGACAACATTACACAAAACACAACACTACACAAAACACAACACTACACAAAACACAACAACACTACACAAAACACAACATTACACAAAACACAACACTACACAAAACACAACACTACACAAAACACGACAACATTACACAAAACACAACACTACACAAAACACATTACACAAAACAACATTTCACAGAACACAACGACATTTCACAAAACACAACATTACACAAAACACAACAACATTACACAAAACACAACGACATTTCACAAAACACAACAACATTTCACAAAACACAACATTACAGAAAACACAACACTACACAAAACACAACATTACACAAAACACAACACTACACAAAACACATTATACAGAACAACATTTCACAGAACACAACGACATTTCACAAAACACAACATTACACAAAACACAACACTACACAAAACACGACATTTCACAAAACACAACATTACACAAAACACAACACTACACAAAACACATTATACAAAACAACATTACACAGAACACAATGAAATTTCACAAAACACAACATTACACAAAACACAACATTACACAAAAGACAACGACATTTCACAAAACACAACAACATTACACAAAACACAACGACATTTCACAAAACACAACATTACACAAAACACAACATTTCAGATTACGGAAAGGGTGGGACAATACTTCTTATTTATGATTGGACAGAACTCAAGTCAATCAATAGGCCTATTTCACAATATAGCGAGCGCAAACCGGAAGTCGGGAGAACTCTCTTCTGGTCTGAACGCTAGTTTATTTCGTGGTCGAAACAGTGGCAGAGTTTATTGTTCTAACTCTAAACAAACAGCCGTATTCGTAGTTTCACAGCTTTCCAACCGACGAACATTTAAAAATCAGATGGATTTTTTCCATAAGAAGAGATAAGGGAGCAGGATTTACCGTAAATCCTGCTCGTCCCTCGTCTCTGTGTGTGCCTTGCACTTCAACGATGCCAGACACAAACGGCCAAAAGAAGTGGTTGTCATGTGGACGAAACGGTGGCTGATGAAACTGAGTACGTTGATGCAGCAGTGCTGGTGCAGGAACATGACTACGACTGCCGTCCTACTCCGGGTGAGTGTAGCATGTTGCTAATGAACTGGATAAATACAGTAGTCACAGAGAGTCGATGACAACTGAAATACACTGTAGATAATTTGTTATCTAAGATAATGTTACACAAACTTGACTACCTAATATTTGCAATATAAAGCAGTGTCTAGCATATGTTAGCAGTTATGCTAGTCAGTAGCTAAGCTAACGTTAAGGCTGGGGTGTTGTCAATACACGTTAGTAAAGTGAATGTTCTAACGTTACTTTTTCACTATTTAATAATGGCATGTGAGGGCGTTTAACTACTGAAATAGAGCCAACATTTAGGAAAATCTGATGTGAGTGGCCTTTTCTTTGCTTGTTGACCTGAATAAAGGATATATTTACAGTGATGTTCTCATTGGTTTTAATATAAATTAATAGATAATCATTCATGTAATTTAAAAATTAAGTATGAGCTGACTGTAATATTTATAATGTTGAACTTCTATCTCTAAAAATGTATTTTACTAACTAACAAAGCTTTTTCATTCATCAGTATGCATGGTTGAAAGTAAATAAGTACATTTACTCAAGTACTGTAATTAAGTACACTTTGGGGGTATTTAAGTATTTTTTTCTTCTTTTCTACCCCATAAATAATGTCAAGAACAGTCAAATTTATCTTTTGACCCTTAGGAAGGAGCCCGACACCTACGTTGGGAACCACTGGATGAAACTATAATATATTAGGTAGTTAAAGCTAGCGCCACCTCGAGTAGAGACAACAGCAACATGCTGCTTAAGCAATGATGCATTAGTAATAACAACCTAATGATAAAATATATATCAGTCACAAGCCATTTTTTCTGCAGCACAAGTACTTTTGATTCTCTAAGTACATTTGGCTAATAATGCTTCTGTACATTTACTTAAGTAGGATTTTGAACAAAAGACTTATACTTGTAGTAGAGTACTTTTAGATTGTTGTATTTGTAGTTTTACTTCAATAAAATATCTTAATACTTAGTATGTCACTTTTTCTTGTCTATTTTCTCCCCAGGAAAACACGAATGTATGTGCCAAAGTAGAATTCATCAATCTTGGCCTTGATTTCTTTGATAAGCTGCTCATCTCTCCACACCCTCTTCACCCTGAAATCACTCCTGGTATCTGTCACTAGATCACACCAAGCTAAGCGAGTTACCCTGGACTTGCCAGTGGTAGGCGTGTGTTTTCCTTATTTTCATTTGACCCTCAACAAACTTGGTGTGTGATGCCTCTCCAATGTCTTTCACATCAGGGCATTCAACCAGGCCATATGGAAGGTCCTCACTTGGGTCAACCACTTTGCCATCCGGACTGACTCCAAGGTGTGAAGCATCGACGTGGATGATGAGACCACATGGGAGAACATTAACATCGAAGGTCTCCACATACTGTTGAAGAACCTGTGGCTCCTCTTTTCATGGCTTTTGTTCATGTTATACATTTTGCATCTGGTAACTGTTATCAAATTAAAACTGTATAAATTTAAATATTTTACCTGGGTGCGGGGCCTGTGCCAGGCCTGCTGTTTGCTTGTGCAAGCAAGGGCAGTGGGAACATTTTTGGTTCCCAATGTACTAAAATGAGCTGTCTGGAAAAGTAATGCAACCAGATGGTTGCACAAACTTCTTCCAGCAGCACAAAAGCATGAATATGCTGTCATCTCAGGTGGTATGTTTGTAGTTTCAAAGGTGATATGAAGAAAGTGATATCAAGACTTTAATATATTTCACAACTTATTTAAATATTATTAATCAATCAATCATTAATCAATCATATTTAAAAAATGATAAAAGCTGTTATGTGTCAGTTTCATGGCGCTGAGGGAGTGCAGGGACTCCTACAGACGTAAACTGGAGAATAAACTCCAGACAAACAACATCAGGGACGTGTGGATGGGCATGAAGCAGATTATAGGCTTCAACATCACAGTCAGCAGGGGGGCAGCCTGGACAGAGTCAACAAGCTGAATGTGTTCTTCAACAGGTTCAGCACGGGACCGCCAGCTGGGCCTTCCCACACTGGACCAGTCTTCACACCCCCTCAGATACCGAGGCAACCCCTGCTTTCCCCCCACCCCACCCCTTGCAGAGTACCCCTGATTGCAACCCCCCAACTCCAATCTCCATTGGGATGTGTCTGCTATCCTGCAACACATCTTCAACCTGAGTCTGATGCAGGAAAGGATACCAGTGCTATGGAAAACATCTTGTTTAGTACCAGTACCTAAGATATAAGTACAATTCTGAGGTTTGGGCTTTACTTGAGTATTTCCATTTTATGCTACTTTATACTGCTACTCCACTACATTTCAGAGTAATATTGTGCTTTTTACTCCAGTATCTGACGGCTTTAATTACTTTTTAGATTAAGATTTTATACAATACTCTGTTAACGATCAAACCAGTGCTTCCCAACCTTTTTGGCTTGTGAATCCTTACAAAAAATACTGTGTCTAGTTGGGACCTCTTGTTATGCTTCAGATGTCTATGAATTGTTAGCAGTTCCACCAAGGAGACATTCCCCTTAAAATGCTCACATTGTTTCATTTAAACAACTGTTTGAGGCCCAAAGAGGTAAAACTCTTATTAGTGGTGTCCCTAGTTACCAGTGCAAAATTCCTGCATTTATAATATTGAACATGTACCTGACAGGTCATTAATCATTAATGTTAACAATAGTTATGCATACAGTCTGTCAGGAAGGTTCATTTGCAAATCAATATGTTTGAGCACTCAACTCTTTATCTTTTTTTTCATATGTTTACCATCTTGATGCTGTCTTTTCTGTGTTAGTCACAAATTAGGATGTATTATTGTGCCTCTGTCTTTGCTTCTGAGGACTATAAGGCCCGTTCAGGTGCCACTCTCTCTTTTTCAATCAATTTAGCATGGGGTGTATTGACTTTAGTGCTGTGGTGGCCTTTACACTGTCTAACATCTGGTCTTTGTGTCTTGTGGAACTTGTAAGGTTTGCATCTGACACCTTGGTGTGGAAAAACAGAGGTCCGCGCCTGGCGGTTCTGTTAGTGTATACATATTGAATATTTGTATATAGTTTCAATATTCAGTCTGAAAAGGACATTTAACAATCACATCAACATCCACTTTTACAGAATGAATAGTGTTAAACATGATGGAATGTGATGTGTTGGTGTTGATGAGGGGGTACTAGAGCAAATCTGATAGGGCTGTATCAGAAATAAAAGGATGGAAATGTATTAGCAATGTATAGCAAAGTAATTGCATGCTCCTGTGGTCGGTATAGTGCCTATTTTTTGTGAAGATATGTAGTGGATATTGGATAGTTTTTCAGCTTTGGGTTTCTAAAGATGAGATAATGTGACTGCTTAAAAAAGTGCTCAAACACTACGTGCAATAATATAGTAAAAATGTTTTAATTCCTCATACGGCAGCAGGCTCCATCTTCAAGCATACCAACCAATGTACCTATTCAAATCCCTAACTGGGTCTCATCGTATGAAGTCCCATGGGAGAAAATGGCACCAAATTTTTGACAATGTGTCGCACAAGGCCAGCGACCCAGGAAGCAGGAGCGTTTAGCCATGGTGAGAATGGTGAGACCAGCACTCACTCCATTCAAATAGAACATCTGTTGTTGTACACAGTAGGTGATCACAGAGACGAGAGGAGAGACAACAGAGGCAGATTCTCAGTAGAGTTAAAGAGTTAAGGTGCTTTCAGACAAATACCTCGCAATGTCTGTGTCTCTGTTTTGAATTGGTCACTGTCCACCGCAGCATCACGCAGCTAAACAGAGCGTGTTGTAGCTTGAAATAGAGAAAAGGATTAGCAAGTGTGGCTAACTAATAATAATAATATACTAATAATGTAGTCAGTACAATACCACTTTTAAGCTCTCTCACCTTGTTGTCACCTATCATTGTTAGTCATATGGTATGGTAGTTTTTACCCATAGGCTGACCATAGGCTATGATAACACTAACAAGTTGCTATGTCAGTGGATGTTGTGTCTGTTCCTGGGGATTCTGTTCTCCAAGCCAAAGCATGGATGTTGACTATGGAGGGCAGAGTTATCATCCAGCCACAAGAGCTGACAGATTTTTCGTCAGCATTAGCTGTCCTGTTTGGCTGCTTCTATGTCTTTAAGGTGCAGTACCAGGAAGAGGCAGCCAGTACGCTGGAGTTCATTCAGAGGTTTGTACATCATAAAATAAGTCCATAACTACAAATTGTGCATAATTTATATTCGTAATTTATATTTTGGCTGACATTTTTAGATTGATTTCATACCTTCCAGATAGCCATCGGTTTTAGTTTGTTTCAGAATGCTCAGAGAATCAATTCACAAAGTGAGCATTTAATTTCCTATATTTTTGTTTTGCAGTTACATTATTTGTTAGCATCTGAGTGTAGCGAAGTATTTATGTAGTCAAAAGCAGCAACTGTTAAAAAAAATGTAATTAAAGGACTGGTGCTTTTAAGGACATCTTTGATTTTTTTTTAATGTAAATAAGTTCATGTCTTAGTCTAAAGGCAGCTTGTTAATAAAACAGAACAGTATTTGTTTATATGATGTGAATTTAGTGGAAAAGCAGCACAGTCAGTACTGTTTAGAGCACAATACTTCTCTTTTTTCCAGCTGGGGGTTGTTAAAGATTACCATAAATTCTAAAATAGTGGCCGGGGCCTTTAATTACCTCAACTGCAGAGGATAACAGGCCTTTATTTGAAGCCAGGGGATATTTTATCACCAAATGTGGTACAATGTTTAATCAGTATTACAAATGTGGTACAGTGTTGAATCAGTATTGAATCATTGAAGGTCAGGTCAAGTGAGGTCAAGTATGTTATAATCAGTATTAAACTATTATGCATAAGTCCATCATATTGATAATGGTTAAGTTGTCAGGTCCAGGCATAATCATGTTGTAATCATATGTTGTTAAATGTAAGCCTTAAAGGTTATGTTTTTTTTTATTAAGTGCAGCTGACAGTGAGAAATAATAGTGTATCAGACAGAAGAAATTATTCTGAGGACAGTGGGAAGGCGTCTTTGAGTAAGAACAAGCAGTTCTTCAGTTGATACAGTTATCTAGGGAAGGAGTCTTTGAGTAAGAACAAGCAGTTCTTCAATTGGTACAGTTATCTACTGACCAGGGAGGTGACCAAGGACATAGGCCAGAACAAGAAGATCTTCAATGGCCACAATTGTTTATTGACTTAGGAGTAATATGCAATAAAAAAGAAACAATGGTGTCCAGCCCAGAACAGGTTGAAAACATCTCATATCAGGTCAAGGTCAGCAAGTGATACTAAATTTTGGGCCCACAGAAGGAGGGGTGAAGATGGCTATAAAAGAAGATGTGTGCATTGGATTGTCAGTTGCTCCATGGACTGACTCGTGTTTGCTGTACTTTTTGATGATTCTTCAGTAAACTCTATTCACATTTGAACTTTTTGACTCAGTTGAATTATTTTGAGTATTGAAGTGTACTTACAGTGTGGTGAAGATCCTGAGGACATCTGGCCCATCTTTGGGATTTTTCTCCCACAAGGCCTTTATTTCTAATTCATTCTGTTTGGTAAGTATATTTGGTCATATATATCATATATGAAGCCTCCTTGTTGTTCGACCTGCTCCCGTTTGCCCTGTTAAATTTTTGTTACTGCATTATCCTGTTTATACAAACTCAACACTTCCTGTATCCTTTACAAATTAAAAGCCCTGTAGCGTTTCAGTGGACAGAATCCCTTCATTTCCTAACAAGGCTTTTATTATGAAACATTTCCAGGAGGAAATTCAGTCACTTGCGCGATTCCCATATGGTGCTTCAAATGTAGCCGCTGTCCTCTTGTGGTGCTTGTATGTTACTACAAAATACAGTTGGGCTGAGACATTAACACACAAACAGCCACAGTGACTGAAATAGGACAATAACTCTTTAGATGAGTAACCCAGAACAACAAGGTGTTGAAAATAGCATGATTATATTCTTGAATTTATTAAAGTGATGAACATGAACATATATAACAGGCACCAGGAGTTTATCCACCTTTGTTTTTTTCCCCTGTAAGTGTATTCAGATGTGTGTGAATAGTACATGATACTTTTATAGACGAGGCAATTTTATTTATGTAGTACATTTTATTACAGGTAATGTGCTAAACATTAAAGTGCATACAGCACCAATTGACTGACAGTTGTGGAAACACTGGTTTGAGAAATAATGTATTTTTTCTTGTGCTTACAGATCATTCTGAGAATCAATCCTGATGGCTCCAAATGCCAATCAAAGTCACAGGTCAGCCGGAAATCTGACAAGAGGGTCCAAAGGAAAGCACCAGCCTGAATCCCCTCGTGGCATCTCTCATCAGAGAGCTTGTGGACTTCGATTGGCAAAATTACTGAAATGTAACACAACAGCAATAACAACAACAACACAAACTGATTTTTTGTTTTATTTTATATTTGTTATGTTTTATTATGCTTTTCAGCATGTTTAAGTTCACATTGGTCGGTCCACCACTCTGGTCCAGACTGAAATGTCTCAACAACTATTTGATGGATTGTGATTAAATGTGGTTCAGACATTCATGTTCCCCCCAGGATTAATTGTAGTAATTTTAGTGATCCTGTGACATTTTAAGTACATGTTCAATAATTAAAAAGCATATTTGAAGGACAAACGTTTGAGTAATTGTGATTTTTTGAGCAAAATAATAAATTATAGTTTACAGTGCTGTACTGCAATTGAATTTTTTTTTACAGGAACATAATGCTAGAAAATTCTCAGTAAAAATTGTGATTGCAGTTATGTACTATAAATGTGTTTAAAGTACTACTGTAATAATACTGTATTTAAAAATACAGTAATACTGTAAATGAAAATACAGTAGTAATACTGTAAACACCTTATCCAGCTGCCAGTAAGGCAGCAACCTTTTTACAGTGAGTAAATGTACTTAGTTACTTTCCACCACTGGATATTAAACAGTGACAGTAAGCCATCTGAATTAGAGAATATGCAGGGCAGCCCATGAGTATTTGGACATGTCACACTCTTTGGGGTCTGTCTGAAATGAAACAATGACTTTGAGGTTGAAGTTTTGACTTTCAGTTTTCATTCACAGCTGTTCACTACTATATATTGTCACTATATATACGGCTGAGCTATATTCAGTATACTGTCATCGTCCTGCCACACTGTTCTAAAATTACAGGGACTATAAAAAGGGCTATGAGTCTGTTTACCCTATGGATTTGAACAACCTCATACACTCTGCTGGAGGCAAAACTATAGAATATGCGTCAATCCAAATACTGACTGCACTGCAAGTAAAATTAGGGGTTTTTGAAAAACAAAAATATACTCAGTTACAGTAACAGGACAAAATGCATTTTACTTCCATCCATTTAGGTTATGATGAGGGTTCTCACACTTTTAAATTCAAGGAAACCCAAAAACAGCATATCCTAATTTGATAACATTTAACCCAGACCAACATCTGAGGAGAATAACACAGTTCACAGTCTCCACAGCACAAAGTCAGAAATGCATTTCTCTGGAAAAGGCATTTTCTTTTCTCTTGACATTGTAATTATAACTACATACCTACTCCGCCACAAGCAGATTTACTTTGGCTTGCAGGGCGTCATTTTTTTGTTTCACACACTTTACAGCATTGTTTGATATCAGCACAGATTTCTAGAGAGAGGCAACAAAAAGTCTCCAGGTCACTTGTGGGGCATCTCAGTGGCTCAGGTTTGAATGTTCTGCATAAATATATTGTGTCTTTCAGCTTGCAGCTCCTCAGGTGAACAGTATTAGCAATGAGTCCTTCTCATGTAAGCCTGAAAATGGCACGTGAAAACTGAATCAGGTTTGATACCTGTGTCAACCTGGACTGTTGGAGCTCCATGGTACTGCATATAGTGTGTTTTGGTAGAGATGGCTTGTCTTCGCCCCATTCTACCTTTTTGGGAAGATCATTAACCTGTATCTGTCAATTCACCAGTTCATCCATCATCAGTTCACCAGAGTATCCAGTAGCCAGTAGGCTGCATTCACTCTTACAGGTTACGTACTTAACTAAGTACCAAGTGGTCTTAACCTATATCCTGAAAATTCATGTTTGCTTGCAGTGTGCTACAGTTTGACAACAGAGGGCAGCAAAGGCCTGTCAGTGGGATGCTGTTTTTAAGGGATGTTGAACAAAACTGAATATACACCATCTTTAAATTTAAATAAAGATCTCAAATTTTTTCATCTTGAAGATTCAACTCTAAACTCTTAAAGAGCAACCTCGAGGCCAACCCAAACACCTGTAACAAATGCATCTTCAAATGGAAAGTCCTCATTTAAGAGCTACTCTGTGGATGTTGGTCAGTGGTTGCGCAAATCTGAAAGTATTAAGGTAAACTCATGCCTCTCTCTTTTGTTCTGCCACTCACAAAGACCATTTTCAGCATCTCTTCATTCATGGATTTTAGCCTCATTCTCACTTCAGATGTTTGGGAAGAAGCGATACTAAACACACATGTTCCTCCAACATCTCATCATTTTTAACCTGTAAAATCATATTGATTTGTGCAAAATGTTGTTGGACACTTGAGGAATTACAGTACATCGTTTATATAACATACGTTAGAGTTTTAAAAAGAAACAGAAGTTTAAAGTTCATCATCAGAAAAAAATGCAGATGTAGAGGAGATTTTGAGGATAGTGTCACTGCAATGTTTTAGAGAACAGTAGTACTGTTAGTTGCCAGCTACCAGCTCCAACTATGTACATTAGAATAAAGTTTTTAGGTAAAGTGCACCATCTTAATGCTGCCTGAAATCACCATTGTGCACTTATAGACCTGATGGGAATTTGGATTTAGGGTGGAATTCTTTGAGAAATCAGCTACAGAAACACTGAAAGTAGGCTGGTGGTTACCTTAATATATATAAAAGCTAAAGATTCGTTTCTGGAAGAACATTTCAATATTATTTTTTGGTAAAAAATAAATGTGCAACAAGCGATCACGCATGGATGCATCACCACTGCGCCAAAAAGGACAGCTCCATCTGCTCCTCACAAAGAACAGTGTCAACTGCGC
Organism: Macquaria ambigua; assembly: GCA_008360985.2. Lineage (NCBI taxonomy): Eukaryota > Metazoa > Chordata > Actinopteri > Centrarchiformes > Percichthyidae > Macquaria > Macquaria ambigua. The sequence goes on from VMKM01002091.1 coordinate 10,234, forward strand.
ACATCTGGACTAATGTCAGAATTAGACTAATTATAAGCAAAAGAAATTCATCTCTAGCACAATATTCAGCATTAAGTCGCATGTCCACTGGGCTACCTGAGCATGTGGAACTAATGAGTCCGGGTGTTGCCATCGGGCATTAATTAGTGATTGGGTCGGTCCCCTTATATAAAGGAGACGCGCCCACTGATCTGCTCTGTCTCCATACACGCCAAGATGAGCTACGGATCTGATGTATTTTCCTCCTCCTCCTACCGGAAGATTTTCGGGGATTCTCCCCGTTATGCATCCTCTCCATCACGGTCTGCTGTGAACGTGTCCTTACGGGGAGGTTACCGGTCCTCCTCTCTATCCCGGAGCAACGCTTCATCCCTGGGCTCGTACAGAAAGTCCGGCCGCTCCTTGCCACTGGAGACCTTCGACCTGACACAGAGCAGCGTCCTCAACAATGAGTTCAAAATCATCCGCACCAATGAGAAGGAACAAATGCAGGGTCTTAATGACCGCTTTGCAATGTTCATCGAGAAAGTGCGCAACTTGGAGCAGCACAACAAAGTGCTGGAGACGGAGTTGACTACCCTGCGCCAGCGCCAGACCGAGCCGTCCCGCTTGGCCGAGCTTTACCAACAAGAGATCCGCGAACTGCGCTCCCAGCTCGAAGAGCTGAACGGGGAGAAGTCCCAGTTCATGCTCGAGAGGGATAGTATTGAAGACGAGCTGCAGAAGCTAAGAGGGAAATACGAAGAGGAGTTCCGTGCCCGAGAAGAGGCGGAGGCCACCCTCAAGGCTTTTAAGAAAGATGTGGATGATGCCACTATGGTGCGCCTGGACCTGGAGAAGAAGGTGGAATCTCTACTGGATGAGATCAACTTCCTCAGGAAGGTGCACGAAGAGGAGGTGGCCGAGCTGATGGACATGATTCAGGCTGCCCAGGTGTCTGTGGAGATGGAGGTGTCCAAGCCAGATCTCACCTCCGCCCTCAAAGAGATTCGAGGCCAGTACGAGTCCATGGCGTCCAAGAACCTGCAGTCCGCCGAGGAGTGGTACAAGACCAAGTTCGCCGACTTGTCCGAGCAGGCCAACCGGAGTAATGAGGCCATCCGCGCCAGCAGGGAGGAAATTAACGAGTTCAGGAGGCAGCTGCAGTCCAAGACCATCGAGATAGAGAGTCTGAGGGGAACCAACGAGTCTCTGGAAAAGCAGCTCCGGGAGATGGAGGACAGGCACAATGCAGAGATAGGAAACTACCAGGTAAGCACATTGTAATTACTTGTTAACCGCTTATCAAACGGGTTATAGACAAATACAAAGTCAGCCATTTATTTCAGTCTCATAAAAGTTAATTTACATTGAAATGACTACACTATATAGTGTTTGTTTTCCTTTAAGAAGTGAATGTCAGAGTAATAATAATATCAGGAGCAGCTGTTGTCGGTCGGGCTCTGTCCGCGGTGCTGAAACTCTCTCCCCTGGGACAGCGCGCTCAGCAGCTGCATGTGACAACGCCCACCGCCTGTATATGCTCTAAATGGAGTAATTTCATACAAGCTTGTTTTCGTTTCAGCACTCCTAACTGAGAATATGTTTTTAGGACTAATATTTCAACCCATTTTGCTCATAAACGACTAATTTACAGCGACACAATGCGCAGGTTAACAATAGGATTGACAGAGGTCTTTATTTGGGCACTGCAATTATTCCTCTGTAAACAATGAGGTCACAGACTATTATTTCTCACTATTTATTCACTATTTAATTTCTAATTATTTAAAATCTGGAATCCTGGCCTACTTTTCTTGTAACGTTTTATCGTTGTATTTTTCATTAGGACAGTATGGCAGAGCTGGAGAATGAGCTGAGGACCACTAAGAGCGAGATGGCTCGTCACCTGAGGGAGTACCAGGATCTGCTGAATGTCAAGATGGCACTGGATATTGAAATTGCAGCTTACAGGTAGGCTCTTCTCTCAAAGACAACTCACACATTACAAGTTATGATAACCTCTGTAACATGGAAGTGAAAGAGCAGAATTTAAAAACTCAAAGATACAGCTTTTTAGCGGGGAAAATGTCACTCTCTCCCTATCTCCTCCCGTATACCTCATCGTCATCCTTTCTAAACCCTTCCCTCCATCCTCCTCTCTGCAGGAAACTGCTGGAAGGGGAGGAGACCCGCATCGGGACAGGGATCACCTATCCCGGCCCCTCCATTGGGCAAGGCTACAACTACCAGTCCCGTATTTACACCAGCTCCAGCAAGGGCTCCAAGAAGGAGAGCAAGGACGAAGACCAGCAGCAGCAGCAGAACAAGTCTGGAGTCAAGGTCTCCCAGCGTGAAGTGTATGAGGAGACAGTGGTCACCACCATGGAGAAGCAGCAAGACCCCAGCAATATTCCCACCACTCAGAAAAACTAAGAGCCTACTGTAAGCCTGCTTTTGACCCCTGAAGCTTCTCTTTACCCTGCAAACCCATACCTCTCTTCATTTCCCATCCTAAAACAAACCCTTATCCTTTATACTTCAGCACTTGTGGGGATCTAAGATTATAGTTCTGCCTTGCCTTCTTATTATGAGTAAGATTGTCATGGTTTCTATCTGAACTGTGTTGGATGTCCACAAGTGTGTAGAGTGCTGGATCTAGATGTTGGTTTTATGTGGGTTTATTCTTCCTTGTCCCTTTTGTCCCCCACATGTGTTCCCCAAAGGAAATCCATTATAACTCTACTGTAACTATCACTCTATACAAAACCACAGTTACATCTGTTCTCTCTCTGTCTCCTTCACACACTCAACATCAAACAATAACAAGCACTTAGGTAGCATCTCGTACAGAAGTATGGTCTTTCAAAAATACAATATTCAACTGGCCTTTCACTCTTTGGGCTAATGTTCCGTCGATATGTGATACTGAACCACAGTAGATAACAGCTCTGGTCATTCACTACTACCACAAGCTGTGAAATACTTTCAACACATTCCAATGGAAGCATGTGTGTGCAAGTGTTACTGTGCGCATTTAAAGGACAAAAGATTCAAAACACATCAGCTAGTGTAGGTTACTCGTTCTGCATCCACTTATACAATACGAATACAGTTATTCCTGACGTAATAATGACAGTTTAGTAAAGAAGCACAAAGTCTGCGGTTATAGGAAACTAGCCAAAATAAACAATAATATATGACTGTGTCTTGCTGAGGCATTATTGTGAGTCTCTTTACTAAAAATGGAGACTGTAAGCAAAATGTCTGCTTAAATCTCTTCCTGCACAGTTTCGTTGATCATAGTTGGTGCATCAGTGGTTTGGCTGTGGTCCAATCAGCTCTGCATGACAACAGCATATAAGAGGATGAACACCCTCGGTTGAGCACCGACTCTTTTTTTAACTTCCCGGCGAAGTTTCATTCTCAGAAGTGGATTGCTGTAGCTATTTAAATGAGATTTGAAGCAACCAAGAAAACAAATGTATTAATCGCGTGCAATTTGCATGGTGTATGTAGATGTCATGCTTGCATGGAATCCATCAGCCCATTGCTCATTCAACACGATTCTGTTGGTTGGGGTTAAAAGGTCGGCCCATGCCTTCCTTTTCACCATCTACCATGCTGAGTATCGTCATGCACAACGCTCATTAATAACTGTAATGGACATGGACAAGAGGAAGTGATTTTTCTCCCGATACGGTCAGTTGTAAATTACGCTTTAGCACAAATGTACAAGATTCTGTATGATCCATCCATTTAACGCCATTTCCCATGTGCCATCGATGATGCTTGGAGCACATCTGCGCCCCACAATCCATACCATGTCACTAAGCCAGAGGAAAACCATGCCATCAACACTCAAAATACATCACAAATTCATGTCAGAAGCTGCCAGACATAATGTGTTTGAAACAACTTGACCTCTCTCTTTCTAACTGTGGCCATGACTGGATAAAATGTCTGTTGTAGTACGACCTCACCACTAGAAATCCTTCAGTATGAGAGACATATAGCTTGTTTTTCTGCTTGTGCACTGCCAACTTTAACACAGTTATCTTATTCTGCTGCTGCTGCTGGTCATGGCGATCGATGCCCTGACAAACTGCACTCAACAATGAAAACAAAAAAACACTGATTGTACGGCAGGCTGTTCTGGATTGGGTTCCTGTTGATTTACTCGAGGCATGTGATAAGTATCTTAGTACTGTAGTGAGTGTGTTTGTATCTCTACACAGTGGCCTATCATAACTGGAATTATTTTGGGGGGGCAGCAAATCTGAAAGTTGGGCATTTTGTTTAATGGATTACTGAATTCCAGTTTAAAGCAGAGGGAAACTCTCAGATGTACAAGAACTTAGAAATATAAGCAGCATTTTATAGTATACAGCTATAACAATGGATGAATGGATCATGGTTGCAAATGTCAAGCCTTTATCTCTACACTGTAAACCAAAAGAGTTTTCATTGGTGTCTGAAGAAAGAATGACACTACTACTTCTACAGCACTGCCAAACTTTTCTAAGTGCACACGCAACGCCACGTCATGGGAAAAACATCGAGCATTTTCTGAAACTAAAGTACGTCACCAATCCAAAACCAACAATCAAGATTTAGCCATAGAGCAAATACTGTAGGATGTAAAATGCCTTAAAACACCAGCAGCTTTTTTCTGGCCATGTGTGTGATGTGTATGATTCTGTTCAGTGGGGTGTTTAATCATTATTGTTAGCGTTTATTAGAGCTACCATGACTATAAAAGCATAGGGATTGAATGTAGTTGACATGCTATTCTCTTTACTGTTATTACTACTTATGTATTGCTGTATGACACCATATCAATAAAGACTTGACATTATTGAGGCTGTACATGATTTCGTCGTGTTTATTTTATTTGCAACACACATTTTTTAGGCAAGGATACCCTATTGGGTAGTGCAGTGTAGAAGATAATATTTTGTACTCGTTCATAGTCTATGTGATGGATCTAAAACACATATTATCCCATTAGCATCATTAATGCCATTATAATAACGTACATGGACTCTCGCTACACTTGATTGGTGATAACTGAGGGTTAATGAGAGTAGTGGAAAGTAACTAAGTACATTTACTCAAGTACTATACCTAAGTACCATTTTGAGGTACTTGTACTTTACTTGAGTATTTCTATTTTATGCTACTTTACACTTTTACTACTTTTCACTGTTCAATGTTGAGTGCCAGTATAATGTAAATATTCTTCTGGCATGTTTTCAGGCCTGAGGACAATAATTTGTTGCTTTGATTTATCTGTAAAAGTAGATATTGCTTTGGACCAATACAGGCCAGAAAGCAATGTCACCTTGACCTCTTCCTTGGAGATATGTTTTTTTCTTTTGCTTCTCAGGGCCACAGTGCGTGCAGATGTGTATTAAAAAGATATGATGGATTACCTGCTGCTGTACTGTATGTTGATCTTTGCACCTTCACCGCTGCCCCACACACTTAAACACACCTACAGTCCTAGACCTTGAGACCTTGGGCCTCATGGATAGTCTCTGATTAGCCCATCTCTCCTCGCCCACCTACTGGGTGGGACAGCCTCAGTGCTGGGTGTGCATGTGTGACGCAGGTTGCAGTTCTTCAAAGATTTATACCCCTGCAATGCTGCTGAGTAGAAGGTGTGGTGAGAGACATCCAGTCAAATGCCACTGTAAAAGCCCTGTTATGAAACAGCCCTCCCTCCTTTTGCTTCAAACTTCAAGAGCGCTTGCTTCAACTTTCTATTTTAAGTCTCACCTTAGCCACCCTGCCCCTTCTTCATAACCATAGAAAACACATGAGAGTATTATGAGGCTATAAAAAAATATGAAAAATAGTACTGACTGCTACCAGGTATACAATATTGCCTCCTATAGGAAACTCTGGGACTAATTTTAAATTTATAGCTGTTAAAAGCTATCAGAGGATGTTTATCCTTCAGTCCCAATTGCAGTTGGCTGATTTCTCAAGTGTATCATTCTATAATTAGCACACATGCTTTTATGCTGTACTAGAAAGAGTTAAGAATGAACTGAGCCTACCAGTTCATATATAAACACATTTTTCTCTATTGATTTCTCACTTTGACATCTCATTATGTTAACATCCAGTTTTCCCCTTTTTATTTCTCCTTAAGTAGCTTTAAGGTTGGAAAAATCATCTAATTCCACACTGTGATGGTGTTGCATATATATTATGTAGTCTATCGCTTGTTTCAGCTCTTCAATGAAGCTCTAATATGTTTACTCTGAATGAAATATTCAAACCCAAGAGTTTTATCGGCTACTCTATTCTGTCAAATGGAAATATTCTAGATGTCTCATGCATTGTTTTATACACATCTTCCCCAAATTTAGCCTGACCTAGGCCTATCTGGACATGTTCTGAAATTTTGGGAACTCCCCAAGAATTTAAAATCAATTAAAGTTCTGTAGGTTTCAACAATGTTTGAATGCACAGTAGCCTATGAGAGGTTTGAGGGGTTAATAACTATAGTCTGTGTGTGCACACTCCTCACTGACTATGGCAATCTTTCCTTTTCATGTCCTTTGCTATCTTGAGGGATAAAGGAGACCGTGTTGTGGGAAAAGCATGTTTTATGTTCTGTCTGGTAATAAGTGTCTGTGTGGGGCTTTGATGGTGGTGGAAATGAGAATCAGGCTGTGGAGCCGGGGGGCCATGGCCGTAAATTTCACCTGTTTGTCAGCATCTCCGGATCAAAGCCATTCTTCTTCACTGGACTGAGGCGTCGGCTCTGCAGACATATTAAAATGTGAATGTGACCTCACACACAAAGACCCATATCACACTAACAGAAACAAAAAAGGGAAGAAAGATGCTACTCCCTGAATGAGGGAGATAGTCACATTTGTTTTTTAATATTTGTCTAAGCGAGTATTAAGATGTGTTCAGATGGACGCAAGGTGACTTTTAGATGCGGCACGACTACTTGTAAAGTCAATAGAGAGGCATGAATACACACAAATTTGCCCAGGGCAGTGTGAACTGAGGTGAAGCAACAAGTTGAAAATGTTTTAACTTGAGCGAATAATGTACGCCCTTGAGTCGAATTCATAAATGTTTAGAGACAAGAGAAAAAAGGACAGAGACTGGAGGAAAATTACAAAAAGAACCAGGGTTTCTGGTGAAATCAGTCAGAGACTGAGCTGCCACACTCCCACGCACAAGGTCGCTGTGTATGTTTCTAGCTAGCTTACAGCTAACTTCTGTACAGTGGCTACGTTGACCTTGTACTTGGGGCGAATAAACACAGACTTCATCTTCTGCTTCACTTTCTGTCTGAACACACCTTTAAAGGAATACACTGACAGTGTGGGAAGAACGTTTGTTTGTCGTCTTACTGGGAATTACATGAGAAGGTCCTCTTTATGCAGGACATGTTTAGCCTAGCTTAGCGCAAACATTGGTATCAGGTTAGGCCCTGCAGTTAGCCTCTGACAAAACAGGAAAAAATAGGCTACATCTTCCAACAACTCCAGTATTGTCTTTTTACATGTTGTTAGTTGCTAGCTAGAAAACTCACAAAAAATACATACAAGAATCAATTAGGGTTTCTTTTTAGGCGGCAAATGTGCAAAGCCAGCAGCTTTAGCCTGAGACAGAACTTCTGATGGTGGTCAGTGAAAAATGTGTTGTGTGTAATGCATTAAACCAGTGTCTTGTTTTCTATTCTATTCTATCCACGCATTAAAAATGATACAGTGAGTAAATATGACTAGCTAGCTGCTTTCCCCTGCTTCCACTCTTTTTGCTATGCTAAGCTAGGCTAAACACATCACTGAGCTTGCACAGAGATTGAAACTGATGTTGAACAAGTTAATTTCCCAAAATATTATATAGTATTTCTTTAATTATACACAGACAGACAGACAGATTTTCAAAGCATTGTTGGTATGAATCATTCTACCATTTGACTCCTATTTTACTGTTTGTACCTGTAAACAAAGTGTTAATTTGTGAGTTGCTGCTGCTGTTGCCTTGGAATCTGTTGTTAGCATCCTGCTGTGCTTCAGCAGCCTGGGGGAATCACCACTCTCAGAGAGACAGAGTTGGCTCTCGTCCAGACAGGCAGACAAAGAGGTCTAAAGAGAGGCATATAAACATCAGTCAGCAAATAAAATACGGAGACAGCAAACAGATAGCAAACACTGAGGAGAGCACATTTGTCACATTTAAGATAATGGCACACTGATGTTAATGTAAACTGGATAAGCCTAAAACCAGTGGAAGTAACAACTAAAAATAATGTTGACTAGTAACTCACTATTCTGTTGGGAAAAAACACTTAAGGGAGTATTTAGCTTTAAATTACCTATTCAGTCTGTTTCCATGACACAAAGTGCTGAATCATTTTGAGGTAGGCCCTGTGTGTGATGTGGCGCTCTCTGTTAACCAAGCCATCGCTGTGTTTTTTTCCTCGGTGCTAATAATAGCAGAGACAGAGGCAGCAGAGCCAGCAGAGCCAGCAGAGCCAGACATGCAGACAGACAGACTGAAGGAAAATGTTTTTTTTCCCTGAACAAAGGGGAAGGTCGCAGCCCTATTCTTGACCTCCGTCTAAGCTTCTGTGAGGATGGATGGAGTGGTATTGGGGGTATTCAACCTGAGAAAAACAATTACATTAGCTAGAAAGTCCATCTCACTAATCTGAAAATGGAGTGGGCATAGCCAGGGTTGCTCTTCAAATATTTCTAATATCGTAGAGGATATGATTTAGGTGTAAAGATTTGATTTGTAGAGCGGTTAACTGACTTAACCGGGGATAGATGTGCTCCGCGTTTTGTTGTTTTGTTCTTTAGTCCAAGGATCATTTAAACAAGAAGTGACAGTCGATCAACATTAAATTTCACATTTTACATTTGTATTTTGACAGATTTCTGAAATGTTGGCAAATACAAACTGGTTAATACAAATGCTCTATTTGTATACAGTTTGCACAATTGTTGTATTTTGAATAGACTAACACCTGAATAAAGCCTTTGCATCTTTTAAGGAAAAGCCCTGGGAAAGGAGTACTTGTCATTATGCAATAATTATACATAAAGCATAAGAGTACCCCCATAAATACCACATGGGATAAATGCAAAGTCTATAAAAAGACTAAAACTGATTTTGTCATGGCAATTTGCAACATGGCAGGTTTTTAAAGAAAGTACTGTCAGGTATCTATGCTGACATTGCTAAATAGACTTAATTACAACAGTTAAATCCCAGAAAACATACAGACTATATTTAAAATGCATCACACCAGGACTATTTGGGGTAAAATCTTGTTCTTTCTTCAGGTGTGGAAAAGTGTGATTCAGCACTTTCTTCCTCCAGTGATTAAAAAGTTATAATAAAAACTCACTGTTACACAGGAAACGTCTGATGAAATGTTAAAAGGTAGGTATTTTTAGATTTCAGCTGGCTACATCAAAAGCTGGAGAAGGAGGAAGGTGCATCAGAAGTGAAGCTCTGCAGACTGCTGTCGATGCTGCACTGGAGGCACAAAGTGTCACTGTGGAGATAAATCTGGTAAAAAAAAAATGCACATGCCTTTCGGAAACTTCAAACCACTCGGGAATATTTTGGAAGAACTTGAGATTTTGTTCACTTCTTCAGGCATTCTGTCAGAATTCAGTCTGCAGATACAACATGAATCGTTTTAATTTTTACACAAGGACTCCTTAGGAAACATCAGCAGTCTAAAAGCCCAATCCACTTCCTCTATTATAACTAAATAATAACTTATTGGCAGTAAAGCATTCCTGAATTTTATGTTTTCTTGTATATGTGACCTTAAGTTCATAAATACTGTACATGCTAATTCCCTGACGTTAGTCCATGTTACTTATCTGTAACAGTTACTATCTTTCACACTTTTACAGAGCTACAGTCACTGACTTGAAGAAGAAGAAGTGCTATTTGGTCCTTATTCAGATGGGACTCATTATTTTGGAGGAGGCCAGGGAGGGTGCTGGAGTGCAGCAAAACAAGTCGAAGCTACAGGGATGTGTCCTTAAAGTAACCTTGTGCAGCGTGCAACCCCTGACAGATGCAATCTGCAATCAGACTCACATTAAGATATCCATTTGGATGATGACATTCTGGTTTATAAGTCTATAAGAAGGCAATGTCCTCATAAAACTCATGCATAACATGTATTTTAAATTGGCAGTGTCAGTTGCGGATGGTTTTTCGACATCTATATTCTTCAATCAGAAAAGTTCAGTGAAACCTAGAAGATATCAGGTATCAGTTATTTCTATCTTTGTCATTACCTTTAATATTTAGAGCATTCTTGATACAGAAGTGGTTTTTTAGACAAATGGCGTATTTAAAGATCACAGTGTACCATCGTGTTCTAAAATGTTCCTTCAGCTCTTTGGGGTGTGGGGGTGGGGGGTGAGAGCTGTGTGTGTGTGTGTGTGAGGGTGGGGGTAGGGTGGGGGTGGGGGGGGTGGGGGTGCTGCCGCTGCCTAATCCATAATAGAGCAGCTGAGCCCATCCAGGGCTTTCTATTCAACATCCAGCCTGCAGACTATGACACAGCATTTTGAGAGCGAGAGAACAAAAAGAAATTGAAAGCATAAAAATGATAACAAAACTGAGCTCCACCTGATGTTGAAAAGAATGCTCTTTGAGGTTATCATGGGGGATTAAAACCCAGACATTAGACAGCTGTAAGACAAGTATGAGCAGTGAGTCCGTCAAGTGGAATCATTAATGATCAGGAGCTCAAAGCTTTTAAAAAGAGCGAAGCCTCTGATCAATTTTAGATGATTCTCTTTCAGCGATCAGTCTTAAGAATTCCCTTTTTTACTTATGTTAGAGCTCTAATGACAGATGTAGCCGGACCTGTTGAAAACACTTGAAAGATAAGCTTTTTGTCATGGTTTTATTCAGGGCTTCTTCTTTCCTTGTTCTTGTTCCTCAGTGGTAAAATATTAAAATGACCTCATCACTGTTTAACACCTGCTGCTGGAGAGATTTGCAGTTAATGTTGTGATGATTTATACGGTATCTAACCCATGTTCCAAAAAAAGCATCCACTTATTTCCAGGGATATTATCAAGTAAAACATTGATCAGATACATCATTGTATTATTAGGTTTTGTATGGCATAATTAGGCCACATCATTGTGACCATTAATTTCCTCTGCTGCTGAGCAGGTGGGAAACTGTGAGAGGTCAGACAGAGTAATTCTGCTATCATTAATCTTCAGGCCCTGAAGACTTCAATGTAGGCAATGCACCTTTAAAATGACACTAAAGGATATTTTATTAAGGCCATTAATAACAACGTTACATCAATTTCTCAATAAAAATTTACCAGCACTGTATGCCTGTGAATGGTTAAGTTTGTTCCTGTCAGAGATGTTCTCCTGGTCCTTCTTTTTGTTGAAGCAGAAGTGCTGTACAGGTGATCCGAGAACACACTATAAAATATAGAGGACAATTAAAACCCCATTTGACCATGATGACTGATTTTCAAGATTATGAAGAGCCTGCACTGGTCTGTGCGAAACACAGCAGGTTTATTACGTGATTAACACGTTATATCTCGTTTGTTTAATCCGCACAAAGACGGATATGTAAAAACAGCAATTCGCTAAACTAGCCCGCAGCTGGCTGTAGCTTCATATTTAACAAACAGATATGAGAGTGGTATCTATCTTCTCATCTAATTCTCTGCAAGAAAGAAAATAGGCATATTACCCAAAATGTCAGACTATCCCTGGAAACCTGTGTTAATCGATTTTCTTGCCGTGGAACAAGCTGTCAACAAAACAATTACATATTAACACCTTAAAAAGTTCTTACGGTGACCGCGTTGGCAAACAGTTGCCTATTTACACATCCAGCAGAGACACAACATTAGCATTCATTTGGAGTCGTGTTTTTGGCCTCTCCTTTTGGCTCTGTTTTGGTCTCCACTGACTCCTGAGAAAAAATATCAGGTTCTTTAGCTGCTAAATGCTCCACTATGTTCACCAGCTAGTTGCTAACTTTGTCTGTTTGTCATTTGGTGCTGGGCAGGTAGCCGACAGTGGGTTTTTAGAGTTTTTCCCCCTGAAAACATGCCTGTTATGGCAGGAAATGACAATGACAGCAGTGAGACTGAACTATAACAGCAAAACTGTGAGACATAAAACCAAAATAATACCCCGGAAGATGCTGAAATGCTCCATAGAGCTGAGGGGAATTGCAGAGTCAGGTGAATTTCCTCATGGGTTCATAAAACCGACTCCTTTTACATTATATTTTATCATTTGACGCAGCATTGATGTAAAAATATTTTATAGTGTAGCTTCAAAGAAATCTCCTGGGTTGTTCCCAGCTTAAGAGATGCCAGGCACTGCCGGTTAGCATGTTTTACTGCTTTCTCTAACGTTCTCATTTGTGGGGTTGACATTTTATCTTTATCTTTGAGAGGATTTGTGTCTAACCTTGAAAAGCCCCTCATTATATAGTGTGTGTTAATATCGAGCACAACACTGCAGCTTTCTCACAGAACTGTTGGTTTAAACGTCACATTTCTGATCTACAAAAATGAAACACTTACTGTGGCCTTGACTGGATTAATGAGGTGTTTGCTTCTCAGGTTTCTGTGATTATTTAAGCTCCACTAACCAGCACATATTTTTTTATTTCCTTTCCTTATCATAGATCATGGATACATTCTATATTACAAACAATATCACCTCTGAAGTTGTTCTCTCGTCCAGTTTCACACTGAGAGTGAGATTACTGTATGATTTATACATACAACTCCCTCAGTAGCTACCTATGAATGTGCAGCAGAGGATGTAAGAACTGGAAAAGGACACAGAGAGACACTCCCTTCCCCACACAAAGCACCGCAGGCTGTCAGGCTGGAGGAATAAAGATTACCTGCCTCCAGAGGCCGACTTATTGACAAATCTCCTGTGCTCCACACAGTATATAGTCTTCAAACATCCAGCCGTGCACAGGACAGCTGGGAGGGGGTGGTCAGGTCTGTCCATATTCCCCTGCCCCCTCTGTGTTTCACCCATGCTTCTTCTGTGTTCGGTGCAGGAACAATAGTGGCACATGCACCTAATGAGACATAAAGGTGGGATGTTGTATTCTCTGCTGACTGATCACCATTCACCACCGATCAATCACTGACAGCGATTGATTAAAGCAGTAACACACAGATTTGTGTGATAGTTTGTAGAAGACGCATTTGTTCACACACTCCGTTCAATGCTTTCTTTTGGTCATCAGCCTAAGTTTGTTCAGCGAGTCATCTCTTACTCTGAAATGCAGTAACAGCTAATGCAGAGCTCCCGCATCAGGTCTGAGTCTGTTAGAAATGGCAACATGAACAGTGCACGTGGCAGCCCATCAAAACGCAAAGCACACTCACTGCTGTTAAAGGCATGAAGGTCATTGGTGTTTGAACATATCCTCTTCTTAAAGAAAATGATGAATAGAAAATTGCTTTAGAAGAAGTTGAAAAGTGATACTCAGTGTGCACACAGTGCTGTCCATATTGCGTAGAGGTTCAAAAAAAACAAATCATCTTATATCATCAAAGGGCCCTTAGAGAGGAGAGCATCATTGTGCATATGGGTTTCACAAAGGATATGCAAGTCACACAAAATGAACTGATTCAAACCATTTCACACAAGTCAGTGCACACAGTCCAGAGTTTATCTGGCTATGTAAATATTTTGCATATTCACGTAGATCCTTAAAGAGTCTGACAGTTTTACATCAATGTTTGCAGATACTCTAAATGTAAAATAATTAGCAACAGACAAAAGTGTTTCCCGATGATTAAAGCGCAAAAATACCTCAGTATGTCTGATGTGGGATAACATTGTCTCAATAGGATGGGCAATATTACAGGGTTTTAAAAAATATAGTACCACTTTCTAATAAGGCATACTTTGTAATGGATTTTTAATGATTAACAAATACTGTATTAATCCTTTATAGATCCGCAAACAGCCATTAACAAAAACAACTTTTGCATTGCAGTGTAGTGAAAACTCCCTTTGGCTGGTGCTTGTCCTTTCTTGCTTTGTCTTTTTCTCTAGCTTTTTAATTAATCATTCATCTTATGTACTATACAGACATGAGAGTGGTATCAATCTTCTGATCCCAAAATGTCAACTCCAAACTTTGGCCTTGTTCTAAAAAGCCATCATGTCTGATCTCTAATGCATAAATAAATGATTTATTAACCATTAATAAAGCTATTTGTTGCAAGTTATAAATGCTTAATAGAGTGTATCTTATTGGAAAGTCATTTTTTTTGTCTGTTGAATTATTTTGTTAGTTGGTTTAGATGTGAAGTGGCTACCAGGTTTTATTGCCCCTTTACTGCTGCATGCATCTTTTAGCCTTCACCCACGGAAGGTGATAATGTCTTTGTACGTGATGTGTGGTGTGTGTGGGCAGGTGGTTAGGTGGGTGGTGCTAAAGTATCGAACAGTACCGTCATCACCTTACTCCCCAGTGCCCATTTGAGCGGCGCTATCTATTTCAACCTTGAAGCTCGGTTAAATGACGTTAAGATTAGCGATGGGCTGCTGCTGAGTGTTTCCCTGGATGTGAGTCATTCAATCTAACCTGCTAGTCATGGGGGAGTGCAGGGTAATTACAAGACATCATTCAAGATCTTAAGGCACCTAAGAATGACTTTATGGCGTTATGATTTCCTAAGATTGTCGTTCCATGGAGAAGTTAACAGAGCAATTGTTCTCTAAATAAAAGCAGAGACAGCTATGGGAACATATCACACTAATGGTGGCTTTCATTAATCAGATGTCATCGTTGATCAAAGGCATTGCCTTACTGATGGCAGCTGAGTGAGAGAAACCTTCGGACAGAGTGTGCAGTGCGGTGTTACAGATGGGACAAAAAAAAAGATTTGCGCTTGGCATGCCATGGATGACGACAAACTGCAGCAACGTTTTTTATAGTCAGCACATCCCATTTATTTCACTTATCTGATGTGCAGTGTCACGAGCTAGATACACTATCTGCATTATGTGTGGTGGAGGGTTTGAACATCCATCACTGAAGAACCATGAGCATCTTTATACAGCTGGGCCGTGCAGACGAAGACCAACTGGTGGCACACTCACAAAACAGGATGAATTCATTCAACTTTGTGCACACGTACGCACATAAACACTCATCAATCATCCATTTTCCTGTGCATTTCTACGTCTTTCTTCCTCCCTTCATCTGTCTGTCTGTCTCTTCTCTTGTCCGTCTCACGTGCACACTTGCAGCTTGCAGATCTGTCAGAGACAGCTTTTAAAGCCATGATGCGAGGAATGCTGACACTCCTGCGCCCTTGGCTCCACCCTCTTTGCTGCATAACACGGCAAATACACGCAATTCCAAGGCATCCCATCTCCAGGCCTATAGTGTGCATGTGTGTGTTTGCCCCTCCCTCCCTCCTCTCCCTCCCTCCCTCCCTCCTCTCCCTCCCTCCTCCCCTCCTCTCCCATCACCCAAAGTGCTGACTGGAGTCATTCCCCACCTGCTGGCAGTCTGCCCAGAGGCTGATATACTGTGTCACTGTACACACATAAACAGCTATTGATCAGGCAGAAAACACCAAAAGCATTCCATTATCCTGGCCCGACCGTAATTAAAAATGTCCTCTCATTCTGAGCCTGTGGGACTGGAGGGCTGAAGACTCATACAGGCAACGCTTCTGGCTGGTAAACCGTTAAAATATTTACCTCCCACAATGAAGTGGATAGAGTAAAACGTCCAGCTGAGTGGTGTGGCGATGTATGCATGATGGGCCTGTGTGTGTGTGTGTGCAAATGTTTCTGTGGATGTGGCTATGTGCATTACAAGGGCAGCGGATCTATAGTAAACTAACGCCACATAATTAGAGGGCAGATCGATGGAGCAGGATCAGCAATTAATTCAAAAGCAGTTTAGGGGCTTGTACAGTCAGCTTTTGAGCAGACTGAGATGTCAGTCCATCTCTTCAGGCCTGCTCACAGGTTAGTTTATCTGTTAGTGTTTCCTGGAAGTGTTCAGTGTGTTCACCAAGAAATTGTCTTGTTTCAGCTATATTTCTAGGAATGACGAGAGCTGTGTGAGTGTAAGATGTCAATATGTGCTGTGAGGTCAGGATCTGAACTCCTCTACAGATGTGTGGATGAGACTATTATCCAACTGACTCTCAAACTGGTGTTAACTGCGCTTCTCTTTTTTCATCAAATAGCAGGCTCTCTGAGGGTGAACATCCCGTTATTGCTCAGGGAGATGGAAATGTCATGTTAATTAAACTGAATAATTTGCTTTCTAAATCTGAGCCCTCTCACTGTACAATATAAATCGACATTACACTTTTTAGTAGATTCAGATTCCAAAAGAGATAGATATGAAATAAGAACTAGCTGCTCTGCTTTATACTCTGAGGGCAATTTTAGATATTGCTAAAAGGTTCTATTAATATTTCATTGAATTCCCTTGTGAATTTACTTCCTTTTGAACCTGCTTTTTAGTATCAAATAGAAGCATCTAAATGGAAATGCCCTTTTCTAACTCTTCCCAATAACTAAATTATATTTGCTGATTACTGTATTTCTAGTTAAAGCAGCAAAAGACAGCAAAGCGAAGATTTTGAAGCCTTATTGGAGACATGTTTTTAATGGCTTAGTGTGTCATAAGTCTAAAATTTCAATTGAAATGCAGACTCGTGGTTTCTCAGTGAATGTAAACATATGCACATTTATGTATATTTGTGCGTGAAATCCATCTTATTCTGTCTTTTCATGTGAATATACCAGTCTGTACATGAGCCACCTCAAGTCCTTCAGTTGTTGTGTTTGCACAGGTCGGTTGGTCGGTCCCCAAGGACATTCCCATCATCCTGTCCACCCTCCCCTCCTGGTGACATCAAATGGTGGTAACAAAGGAAAACCTGGCTCAACCCCAGTTCTCCATTTTGAGACACACACAGACCTCAAGGAGAACAAAGAGCATTGCTTTACCATGAACAGGTTTGTTTGTGCATTTGCCTGTTTGTCATTTCTGATGCATGTATCTATATTTTTGAATGACTGACTACATTTTGGCCTTGCAGTAGCCCAAGTCCCTCACCTCCATGATGGAATGAAAATAAATATATTCTTTCCAACAAATGAACTGATAACCTACCATGAAAGAGTGCTCCTGAACACTTTGGCTTACAGAGCAGATCAGGATTTAGTTCAGCTCCCAGTGACAGATTTGAGGAATTTACCAAAGCTCACTATGTGCGAGAAAGGTGTCAGTCTATTGTCCTGGACGTTCTAGGAGAAGATTTCCTGCCAATGTGACACACACTTGGTGGGAGAGGTGCGATATACCTCGATAAATTATTCTAATTTATGAGGGGATACTGTACGTCTCCCTTAGAAAAATGTGAAATGGATGGAAAGAGCGAATAATACAACCCTTTCTCCTTCTTCTGGTCTTTTTGGATTATTCACTTTTGTATCCATACAAGCACCCACACACACTTAGAAGAACAGAATAGCTACTACTATACCTTTATTGTAAAACAGCAGACAATAAAGGTACATTGTACTCTAGATGCTATCTCTGTTGGCAACTGAAAATGCTATATAAATCATGAAATAATGTAAATGATTTGTCTCTAAAATGTTTATGTAGCCATTGGTTACAAATTGTAATTTATATATATAGATATTGATTCAGTCTTCACATACCAGGGCTCTGACCTTTAGCAAATTGGAGGCCACCTCTTTATCTTACCCTCACAGCAGCTGTCAGTCAGTGTGTGCGTGTGAGTGTGTGCCTGTGTGTGTGTGTGATAATCTTTAGACATGCTCATTGGACCGCGGAGGAGGCTAATTTAGTGGGGAAGCTATCTGAAGAGGTTAGGATTGGAGGGG
Source organism: Macquaria ambigua (assembly GCA_008360985.2). Taxonomy (NCBI): domain Eukaryota; kingdom Metazoa; phylum Chordata; class Actinopteri; order Centrarchiformes; family Percichthyidae; genus Macquaria; species Macquaria ambigua. The sequence goes on from VMKM01002091.1 coordinate 28,146, forward strand.
AACAAAGGACATTCATGCAGCGAATTGTCTCTTACATAAAGCTTTGTTCTGTGATAACACCATGAGGTTCAACAACAAACAATAATGAAATACAATAACAGCAATACCAATGGTGTAATATGTGATATGGGGACACACCGTTTTGGGTGCATGAAATAATGAGTTGAATCAAAACGCTTCAATAGAACTCTGCGTGTTTCTTGGTTTGAGTTTGTTATGTCGCCTCACTGTGCTGTGCTGCCTTATTAGTTTCCGATGGGGCCTGCATTATTTAAAGTGATAAAGAAACTGTGGTGTACAACATTGTGTTGTGAAGGACCTGCAGTTTGTGTGTGTGTGTGTGTGTGTGTGTGTTAAGTGCCTTGTTAGATCTCTAGTGACAGAAAATGCGTGGGAAGGAACAGAGAGAAACAGCAAGCAGAGAGAGGGACCGAGAGGAGAGGCTGTGCAGAAAGCAAAAACAACTTCCTAATATAAAATGATTTAAAATAAGATCAATAAGATCATGAACACCACTCCACACATGTTTGGTAACAGATGTAGAAGTAGTCCTTTCCAGATAATGAGGAGATCTCCCAGCTGTGACAGTGTGACTTACTACACATCCATCTATTTTCATACAGTATAGCAACGTGATCTCTGCTTAACCCTTGCATCACACAATCCCCAGGTATTATACACAAACACACACACACACACACACACACACGCATCTTGGTACACTGCAAAAAATATCCATCATCGCAAGCTAAGTATTTAAGAATAATTGTGCTTTATTACAACTTCAGAGCACATAGTTTTGGACGTCTTTTGTATGGTTATGATAATGTTGTACTCACCAAGTTCTGGGAACGCAATAACATCCATAAAATGTAGTCAGACGGGGCAAGAAAGCAGGAGAGGTAAGACAGTAACATTGGTTAACCAAGTTTTTAAGTCTCTAGTGGTCGTGGCTATAGAGATGGCAACGTCGTTAGCAAATGTTAGCATGCTAACACGCCAAGATTGTGAACATGGTAAACATTACACCTGCTACAGTATGTTAGCGTTGTCATTGTGAATGTGTAATTGTGAAATGCTAACCCCTGCATGCTGAGATTGGCATTGAGGTTAGCAATTACAAATACACTTATTTGCTTATCTTGCCAAGAGTTATATGAGAACACTGATACCGCTCTCTTCTAACGCTAGAAAGCAAATAAGTGTATGTTTTCCAAAAGTGGTACCGATCTTCTCTTCTAACTTTTAAGAAAGCAAATAACTGTAGTTACAAAGATGTCTGCTAAACTATTCCTTTAAATCACTGAGATAATATTTTTAGTTTCAGAAGTTTTGATGGCTGAATATAATAGACTAAAAGCTCTGTTAGGATGGATGCTTTTTGCAGTGGAACTCAAAACTACCTCAAACTTGTATTGATGGTTACTGCAGCAGCTGCCTTTGAGCAGATAGGGATTATATGCCTTGCTTAAGGGCACTTTGACAAAGTAAAGGGTGTATTTAATTTACTCACCCCAGATTTTTGCTTGCTTATGTGCGGCTGCCACCGCCCATCCATAAGGCCAGCAGAGCCGACAACTGCGTGCAGCATCCAGCTCTCCAGTTAGGTCAGTATTGAATAATGCAGGCTGCCCACATTTCATTCCCGAAAACAGAGATCTCGAGTGCCACAGCTCTGCCTTCACACCCATTATTCCGCTTGGATGGGCAAAAGGCTCTACGATGCATTCATGCACGCACACAGACAAGTGCACCACCGCTCACACAAGTACTACCTCACATAGGCCAAAGAAAATAAGAGCAGCCTCTGCGAGACAAGGAAACAACTTGATCTTGAGCTCTGAGTGAGTTACGGTAACATAAAGATGGATTTCAGGGAATCTGGTGGCAACCTAACCTAATATACGTATTTCCATGTGCAAGTTTTGTGATGCAAGAGATTTTTGTGTAAATCAAATACAACAAAGAACAAGAAGCACACTGCAGCTCTGCTTTACTGCTTCACCTCAGTGTCATTAAACTGGATGGAGATGCAAGTCTTTGTTGCTAATGGCTACTGGAAGAGAAATCCTCACCCCTCTTTTCCCTTCCCGCTCACTTCTTACATCACTGCAAGAAATCTGCTTTACTGCCAGCTCTCTTCATTTGCTGTTTCATTTCATCACTCACATGTTTCGCGCCTTCCTTTACACCTGCCTCTCACCGTTATATGTCACCTCTCACATTCACAATCTCATTTAAGCTCCTCTCCTTGCCTCTCTGTCAGCCATACATCCTCTGAGTTTAAGGTACCATCCTTTCTGTCTTGTTACCGCTCCCCATGCACTGCCCTTCCCCTCCTGTTCCCTGACCCACCCCCTATCCAACCCACCATGCTGCCTTCCTCCTCTTTTCTCTCCTTTCATCTTTTCCTCACTCTCTCCCTCCCTCTTTGCTTCTCTTAGGGCATTTTCTACCTCTTCTGAGAGTCACACCTCATGAATTATTTACTTGTTCATCTCAGTGGGGGATTTTGCTGCGTTTACTGCACAAAGATAGAGAGGCAGTGTTTTCTGAAAGGCAAAAACTCGTGTTTCCTTTAAATATGCAGGTAAGCATCACAGATCGTCTGCTTCATGCGCTCCCTCTCTGGCCGACTGTTGGGTGCTCCTGCCTGGAAAACACCATCATAAGAAACTCAGAACGGACAAACACAGCAAGCCAGGGAAGCAACATTTGTGTTAAATCTAAAGAATATGTTGAAGAGGGCATCCAAGCTATTGTTGTCATCTTCTGGACAATTTATGGCAATGTCCTAAAATGTTATCATCTCCAGCATCTTAAGGAGATGGAGAATTTATTTCAAGTAATCAGCAGATGGAGCTGAACTGCACCGTTTCTCCCAGCTGGGAAAAATCTACCCCATACGCGTGTATGCATTGAAATCAAACATAAAAACACTGACATCGACCATGAAAACTGCCACGCCCCACTCTGCGCTCCAAGGACTACATCACTCTCTGCTGCCGCACACACAAACATGCACATGCACACTCTCCTGCAGAGTAAATCTTCTTTTCACAGTAGCTTTTGCCATTTATCTTCTTTTAGGATTCACAGCATATGCCTAAACCAAAGGTAAAAGTGATATCAAACTAATAGAAATCCAAACTGCAAAATGTTCATGAAAGAAATGTTCATCTGAATGAGCTATATCGAGGAACCTGCTTATTTCTTTCAGACTGGTGGGGCATTAATACCAATTAGCAGATCTGCTATAAACCTTTCCTCCTATCTCATTGGATGATCACATAAGCACAAGAGCTTGAGGGGACATCCATAACAACACATCTTCTCCTGATACGCATTAATCACTATACTGGGTTGTACCATATGAATGTAAGACAAGTACAACACAGAAATGGCAGAATTTGATATGACAATGACATAAGCATGAACACTGTATAATGCTCAAAAATGCACAGTGTTTTTTTATGTGTGGATTGCATAATATAATATCTTATTGCTCTGAAAAAGTATGTTATGGCTCTGCAGCAATAGGGATTTATCACAGTCTTTTTCTTTGAGGGTCTCTGTGTGCTCCTACAAAGCTGTCTCTGCTGGGTGAGGCCACACCCTGCTGCCTCCTGACACACAGAGAGGGAGAGAGAGAGAGCTGTGGGGTTGGTGGGAGAGTCCTCCAGCTTCCTCCTCACACATACACAGAGGAGCTGAGCAAAGTCATCACTGAGGTGTGAAGGAGGATTCGACTGAACATGCGTCCCTCCCCACCTCACTCACCCATTTCATTACTACTGTCAAGAGCATGTGAGCAGCTTTACATAAACTGAATATAAGACTACACACACATCAAACTATGGGGATAGTGGAAGACAAACGGTTAGAGAAGTGGGTTTGGTTTTGTGTGGTTGCACGAGGTCACTGCCAGGTACTGTAGCAGCAGAGGGGAAATTCTAGTATTAGTGTGAAAAAGGGTGGGGCTGAAGAAGGGCATGCTTGTTTGTGTGAAGGTGAAAAATGACAGATAATAATAGATGTTTGATAAAAATACCAGATTGTTGGGTACAAACTGTCTGTAATTACATCTGATTGTACCATCTAATGTTAGAGTGGAAGAGAGCGTCTTCATTTTGAATTGCTTGAGATATACTGACATCTAGATTAGCTTAACGCAAGTGGAAGAAAACAAAGGAATAGTAATAACAGTATTTACTGTGAAGAATGGTCCCTTTCAGAGTGGAAAATGATGGTGCTTTATTGTGTAAGCAGTATTAGGTGACACTGAATGCATTGTATTGCATGAGCTTATGTGCAAATGTAACTAGTAGCTTCAGCCATCAGATAATTGTAGTGAAGTAAAAAAGTACAGTATTATCCTGGAGTAAAAGTATCAAGTGCCAGTACCTCAAAATGTTACTCGAGTATAGTATCTAATTTAATTTTCGTAGTCTTTTCTCACTTTCACAGTTCAGTCCTCCAGTAGCAGCTGACTGCTGCATGTAATCACTCACTGGTCATCAAAATCAACACTGGTGAGCTGCCGTGAAACATTAAAGCAACAAGAGAAGATTGCTTTCTCTCTCTTTATTATCTTTCATTATTGTACAATTTCAAAATAAAAGCACTTCAACACAACAGTGAAGTGAAGGGATTACAAATACAAAAGCACACGTCAATGTTGGTGCAGGTGCTGGACATTGCAATCATTCGCTGTAGCACAGCAGGCTTTAAATCGCTATATGAAGGGAATGCTTATAGATCTTAAATCAATAACCTGACACATGTGCTTCAGCTTTGATCATCTGCATATGTACTAGGGAAGAGAGAAGGTGAATACAAGAAGAGCTATGTCAACCATTTATAGTTTATGATCTTAGTGTTATACCACATTTTGGCATTGCCATTCAGTTGATGACACCAAAGGGAAGCATAAATCCAAACTCCCTAATTGGCAGTGTTACAATGATCCTGCACAGACGACCACGCCCTGACTTGCTGATGTTAACGTGTGTGTCTCCTATACCCACCAACCCCACCCCATCTCTCCTCCACACAGAGCACCGCTATCCCGCAATGTTATACAACGCCCTGCTGCTTCTGCTGTGAACCGTTCTTTTGTCCCACCCCGCACTATGGCCCTTAGTCTACATGTTAAAGCTGCTTTTTTGTAATAAAAAAAGAACATAGATTATTAAGTGTGTCATCTAATATTATTGTATTTCTATTGCAATCTATAAGGTGTTATAGTAAAGGCAGGTCTTGAGCAAAGTACTGTATAGAAGAGATTTAATGATAAAAACACTGCGAGTAAACACGGCTCCTGCACTGTTCATAATAAAATAAAATGAAATGCTATTAAGTTCTGATTTTCTACTGACAGTCTCCCAGAGATGAAAACAGATGCTGTGCTGACCCGAAAGATGCACAGTCAGCGGTATATGAGTGTGTCAATGACAGGGAGTTCAGAGTGTTCAGAGATGGAAGACGGTGTGTTATTCTGTATAGAAATCCAGCCTCAGCAGAATGCAAAGTGAATACTGCTGATACTCGTATGTACTTTCTGTCTCTCCTGTGTTTATCCTCTCTGCTACAGGTTGTATATAAAACTGTGTATACGCTGCATTGAATTAATCAAGTGTTTATCAAGACCACAATGCTTTTTGTGGCATTTAGAGAAACCTACATGTTCACCACACACTGTCTGACATTAAGTATTTAAGGGGAACATAGTGCATTGTTTTAAATCATATTTAACAGTGGAGCAAAGAAGGATATGCCATGAACAAGCCTGCGTTTTAAAAGCACGACTAAGCTGACAGGTTAGACGTACAACAGCTATTTGTCTCTAAAAACTAAATATAGCAAAGAATCACTGGCTAATTCACTGACTTCAGCTTCTCAATTTATTAAATATTTTCAGGTTTTCCTATTCCTCTATGACAGTAAACTGAATATCTTTGGGTTTTTGACTATTGTTTGGACAAAACAAGACGTATGAAGGCTTCACTGTGGGCTCTGGGAATTTGTGATAGGAATTTTTCATTTGCTGACCTTTTATAGAAAAAACAAATGACGGCTTAATCGAGAAAATAATAGGTAGATTAATCGATAATGAAAATAACCGTTTGTTGCAGCTCTGTTTTTTGCATTTCTTTTTTTAAATTTACATTTTATTCATAGCATCAGCAATACATTGTCCAAGGAGTTCATCAGGTTGGGACACTCAAGACTGGGCAGGGGTTGTGTGGGACCAAAGTGCCACCATCTGGTACAAAATGGTACATATCTGATTATTAATGAAAAATGCAATGCAGTTTAAAGTACACACTAAAAGTTATGTATAACTAGAACACCTCTGCTTCTTAAATGAATATAATAATTACTGATCAAATTCATAGTTTACCTGAGCCTAAATAGAATGAAAATGACAACAGGTGCAATAGTAATGCATGGCAAATATATTTAAATAGCCTATTTGAGGACTGTTGGAGCAAAGTTTAACCCGTTGATCATAAAATTATGATTATAAATGTAAATTTAGGCCAATTTACTGATGCACCAACAGACCAGTTTCCATTGAGTTACAGATGCTGGTGGAGAGGGAGGCGGGACTTCTGCTCTCCACAGGATGACACTGCATCAATAAGCACCAATCAGGTGACCCAATCTTGCACGGTTAGCGTTTTCCGTTTTTAAACCTCGCACATGCGCATTTCATTTTGAAAATGGCGGCCGTACAAGGTGGTCTGGTCGACACGGAGGAAGAAAAAAACATTAAAACAGAACCATCAAACGATGGCTGTGGAAATAATAATGCGAACGACGGCAGAGTGCTCTCTACGTCCCCCGGCTCCAGTGCTTCGGCTGGAAGTACTAAAACCGCGGCGGGAGCCCCGGAGGACCAGCAGACGCTGCTGGCAGTTCTGCAATTCCTCAGAAAGAACAAATTGACCGAGTCTGTCGAAATTTTGCGTCGTGAAGCGGGATTACCGGAGGATTCACTGGATCTGAAGGGGGGCGATTCCTCCGGGGCAGGATCGGGTGGTGCTGCCGGCAGTGTGGCCATAGAAGGCGGGGATGCGAGCTCTCTCCTCAGCCGGGTGACCGTCTCATCCTCCACTGCAGCCCAGGCGCCAACCAAAGGTAGAACCAGGCTACTGTTGTTATAATGTGTGAAACACTGTTGCACGGCGAGTCCAACCGTTTCCTGATGGTATAAATATCACCTACGAGTTAGACACAAGTATTTCCTCCACGGATAACTATTTTCGACAGTAGAGTTACTACAGTTGTGTGGTAATATGTGTTGGTCCAGTTCCTCTTTGATAGTCTCAGTTATTTTTTTAAAAAGTTTCACAAAGGTAGTATGTGTTGCAGGGATGCTTGGGTTACATTATGTTGTACGGGTGTTTTTTATGTTCCTGGTCATTGATTGTACAGTTTCTAAACCTCACTATTTTTCCTTTGGCTTTAGGGAGGTTTTTTGAACCTAGCCAGTATTTCCCCATTCTTATTAGACACAATATACACTTCTGTGTAAGTGTAATTGGAAATGAAGATACAAAACCTGTCATAACAGTGTCAAGAAAGGTTGACGAAATACTCTCCACTTTTTCCAGGCATCCTACCACATCTCACGTGGCCATCAACAGTCTGAGTTTTCTCAGTTGTCATAGGGTTGGCTTAGTTGTCATCGTGTTAGCTCTCTCAAGTTTAAACGTTCTGTTAAAAAGCCATATTGCATTTATTCTTTACCTTAATGACAAAAAAATAAATTAAAACATGTTTGAAATGAATGATATTGGACTAATACGATGTTGTTTTTAAAAGCTGTTCAGATTGTTGAGATAAAATGCGCATCTCACTTGGTCTTCTTTGTCAACAGCTCCTGGGGAGGATCAGCCAGATGTCAACGTGGTGCTGTCAGCTTACAGCCAGCAGGGAGACCCGGCTCTGTACGGGGTTTACTACAGCGGCCTGAAGAGGTTCATAGAATCAGTTTTGGACTGTCATCGAGCAGAGCTGTCCCAGGTCTTCTACCCGCTGTTTGTCCACATGTATCTGGAGCTGGTGTACAACAATCACGAAAATGAGGCCAAGGTGTTCTTTGAAAAGTGAGTTTCCTTGACATATTATTTGTCCTTCAATCTATAAGCAGTCTGATTTTGTTTTTAGTAGCATTAAATCCTGCACACCTGAATAACCCTACCTCTTTTGTTTCTCTCCATCTCAGGTTCAGCGGGGATCAAGAGTGCTACTACGAAGAGGACTTGCGTATTCTGTCCAGCCTGACCAAGAAGGAGCACATGAGAGGCAATGAGACCCTGCTGGACTTCCGCACCAGCAAGTTTGTGCTGCGTATCTCCCGTGACTCTTACCAGCTGCTGAAGAGGCACCTGCAGGAGCGTCAGAACAACCAGATCTGGAATATCATCCAAGAGCACCTCTACATTGACATCTTTGATGGCATGCCACGCAGCAAGAGCCAGATCGATGCCATGTCTGGCAGCTTGGCTGGAGAGGCCAAGCGAGAGGCCAATAAGGCTAAGGTTGGATCAATACACCAACACACATATATGATGGGATCTGTTTCTTTGTCTTCCCATGCTTTTTTTTCAACAACTTTGTTAAGTTCATGACATATTCTTGTTTTATTATCATTCAATTAGGTTTACTATGGACTGCTGAAGGAACCAGAAATTGAGCTGCCGCTTGATGATGAGGATGAGGAGGCAGAGAATGAGGAGGGTAAACCCAAGAAGAAGAAACCCAAAAAGGACAGCATGGGCTCCAAGAGCAAGAAGCAGGATCCTAATGCACCTTCACAGACGAGGTAGATAGGCGGGTATATAGCTCTGAACCTCCGCTGCTGGTCCATCGTTTTGTCTCCATCAACTGATGTTGTAACAGTATGATTCATTAGAAGTTAGCTGCAGCATTTAGGTACATTTTAGTTAATAGTCCCAATACATTTTGTCATAGCAACATGTGTCCATTTAATTCTTATATAACTTGTACAATCAGTATCGAGTAAATTGAGTAAAAGCATGAGTTTTGATGTTGGGGACTGACTTTTATGGCATGCAACTATGCACATACTGCATATGATTTTTTTTATTTGAAGGAAATGACTTATCCACACACAGTACAAGACAGTTCATGGTGGTGTACTTGCCAAAACTCCAAGCTGCCCTCTACATGTTCCAGTGTTTAAAAGAGACTGATATTTTCACTTATTTACTTGCAAGCTCTTTTTTTGAAAGTCCTGAAACTGTTTTGTGGACCCACCAGTCAGTGACAGTTGACATTGTTTCTTGATGTTCAGGATACCTCTGCCAGAACTGAAGGATTCAGACAAGCTGGACAAGATCATGTACATGAAGGAGTCCACCAAGAGGATTCGCCTGGGACCAGATAACCTCCCCTCCATCTGCTTCTACTCTTTTCTCAATGCCTACCAGGTAAATAACTCCTAACCGCAGCAATTCACTGTACGTCTAACGTGTTTACACATTTAAGCAAGTGGTAGAGTCTGCACAGGTCTTTGTAAACTGCAGGAGAATGCTTTTTTAATTATTCTCGCCCTTTGCCCTGCAGGGTCTGACTGCAGTGGACTTCACAGATGACTCCAGCCTGATCGCAGGAGGCTTTGCTGACTCCACAGTGCGGGTGTGGAGCGTCACACCGAAAAAGCTCCGCAAGGTCAAGTCTGCGGCAGGTACAGTGTATGACAGTGACCACTGATGAATGACTGACGACCTCGCTTGACATTATTCTGACTTGCTAGAACATGAATCACATTTTTTATACCCTCTCTCTCTCTCTCTCAAGACTTGAATCTGATTGACAAAGAGTCAGACGATGTGCTGGAGAGGATCATGGATGAGAAGACAGCCAGTGAGTCAAAGATCCTCTACGGACACAGTGGCCCGGTGTATGGCATCAGCTTCAGCCCAGACAGGTATAAATGATTTCATTGTTCATTTTTATGGCTTACGTTATAAAGTCAGCCTAAACAGTCATGTTTCCCAGACCAGAAGAAACATTTCTCTTTCTATCATTGTATTTAGGACAGACATTGAGAAAACCCTAACAGTTTAAATATGTATATGGACTTTGAAATTTTGTAACACTGACTTTTTTGATGAAAATATTAATTATAGTAATTACGGCAAGTAGAAGGGGGGTGTTGATGAAGAGTATTTAAATAAAAAGGCACATAGTGGGGAGACGAGACTAGCCCTGACTACCCTTTCTTTATGTGCATCTAAACATAAATCAGGTAATTCCTGTTGACTTTCTCCTTTTGCCTTTCAGAAACTACTTGTTGTCAAGTTCCGAAGATGGTACAATCAGGCTGTGGAGTCTCCAAACATTTACTTGTCTGGTGGGCTACAAAGGCCACAACTACCCAGTGTGGGACACCCAGTTTTCCCCCCATGGCTACTATTTTCTCTCCGGGGGACATGACAGAGTTGCCCGGTAAGAAACTGCAAAACTCAGCTGATTACTGTGTGAAATAATACTCACACAGTCCTTCTGTATTCTTCTGGAACACATTCTGTCGACACACAGCAGCTCTGTCTACAGATGTCAGTCACTGGTCTATGTTGTGCCGTCTCTTACAGTCTGTGGGCGACAGATCACTACCAGCCTCTGCGGATATTTTCTGGTCACCTAGCTGATGTCACTTGCACCCGCTTCCACCCCAACTCCAATTATGTCGTCACAGGGTCATCTGATCGCACCATCCGGCTCTGGGACGTCCTGAGCGGAAACTGCGTCCGCATCTTCACCGGTCACAAGGTCAGACGAGTCACCAGAGCAGTACTTTTTATATATACTTGATTTTACAGGGCTGTGCATCAGTTATCACACATTGTCAGTAGAGCCGTATCATGATAGCCAAATCTGTTGTCTAAAGCAATGAAATTAAGCATTTACAAACTTAAATTTTAAACAAAATGATTTGTCATATTTTATAAAACCTCATTTTAGTTACATTTAGTTTAGTATCTGCATAGTAGAGAATTCAGTTAGTTAAGTTTGTCACACACATCAGCAAATACTGCGATGTCTACTGACAAGTTAGGCATCCTGCCTCTCTAACCTTTAGGCCACCGTTGCCTCACAAGGTATGAACTGTCATATGATTCCTACTGAACAACAAAACTAGGGTGATGCCAATAAAAAAATAAGCTAGCCAATTTAACATTAAATGCACTCTCTACACCCATATGTCTTGACTTGAAGCAACACCTCCATGATTTCTGATGGATCCTATAAAGCAAGGCTGCTCAGAGAATTTTCTTTTCACCCACAGTTAAAGATGCTTAAGATTCACAGATTTGTACTGCAGAATTGACTGCTTTTAACGTTATCTTCCAGGGTCCTATCCACGCGCTGGCTTTCTCTCCCAATGGGAAGTTCTTGGCTTCAGGGGCCACTGATGGCAGAGTTCTTCTGTGGGACATCGGTCATGGACTGATGATTGGAGAACTTAAAGGCCACACAGATACCATCTACTCCCTCAAGTTCAGCAGAGACGGCGAGATCCTTGCCTCCGGTGGGTGACCTAGAACATCTCTAAGTTTTACATCAGTTGAATATCTATTAACATTAACTGTTTGAAGCCAGATCTGTTGAATTTAGAGAATGATGAAGCTGCAGAAGACGATACCTCTGCTGTTTTTAATCTATTGGTTTCAATGTATTCACATTTGAGTGGAGTTTCTGCAGTTATACTTGCAGTGACACAGTTTCATCTTGTTTTTTTCTAGGCTCCATGGACAACACGGTTCGTCTGTGGGATGCCATGAAAGCATTTGATGATTTAGAGACTGATGATTTCACAGCAGCTACAGGACACATCCATCTACAAGATAACTCCCAGGAGCTTCTACTGGGAACCTACATGTCTAAATCCACACCTGTTGTACACCTTCACTTCACTCGCAGGAACCTGCTGCTGGCCGCTGGGGCCTACAATCCATGAGACATTATTGAATTATGACAAAATAATCTATAGAAACTTGAAATGAAGCAAACCTCTGGTACCCAAGCTCAGCAGGTAATTGAGGATGTTTTTGGTGCAGTAGGAATAAAACAAAACGGTTTTATCACCTCTGGTGAACATCTAGCTGTGAAGATGAAAATTACATCCTGTTCTGGCCCTGATTCAGGTCCCAAATCGAGCTAATGTATTGCAGATATTCCTTCGCCTGAGAAAAGTGCCATTGTTGATTGAGGACTGTTTTTTAAAAATCACTGCCATGAGTACAGCTTTGTTCAAGACGTGGCTTTTTCTGTATCATAGTCTTTTGTACTGGTGTATGCTGTAAATAAAAAACATGTTTTCTATGTTTTGGGCATAAATGTTCTTTATTGTTAACATAGGGAAACCAAACAGTCATTTTATTACAAGCACGTCCAGCTGCTTCCTCCACTGCCAGCTGTTAGAAATGATGGTCAAAATGGGACACCTGTACGGAGACAATAAGGACCTTGAGTTAATTGAATGGAGCAATACTTTGCCAAAGTACAATGGATTTGGAAACTAATAGGATGGAGAGATGAACTTACATTATCACTTTTCTGTGATGGCGGCCTGTTTCTTGGGCTTCAATTTGAAGAAAAGGACAATGGCTGCTATGCTAGCGTATGTGGCCAAAACACACTAAAGGGGGAAAAAGAAAAGCATGATGAGAAATTCATAGAGGCATGAAAGTTTTAGACAGTTTGACTGTCGAGTGTAAAAATGCAGTTTATTCATATTCAAGTTGCACACAACTCACATTCCTCCTTCCTGTGATTGTGTATGAATTGAAGTACTTAGCAATCCCAGTGAACTGGTGCTGCGTTCCAGCGTCATGTCCTCCCATGATGGATTGTTGATGGTCCTATCACAAGGAGAATAAAGGTGATTAATAATATAGTATATGAGCAAGTTCATTCTTGACCTTGGGAACAGTAATTAAGTGGCTGTTAAATCATTTCTGTAGTCTTCCAAGACAGTAACTTGAATATCTTTGGTTTTAGGACAAAGTAAGACATTTCAAGACGTCACCTTGGGCCCTGGGAAACTGACATTTATCATGATATTTTATAGACCACATGATGAATCGATCAATCGAGAAATAATAAGATTAAATTGATAATGAAAAAAAAATCCCTAGTTTAAATACTAAGGACCTTGGAGTTGGTAATAGTCATACAACATATTATTGCACGGTGAAACTCAACACGTTAGCTAGTAAAATACTTAAGAGGTGCATTTATTTGTCATTCAACAACAGAGGGCTGCAAAATTAAATGAAAGTTGTAACACCCTTTACGCTACACACAGAACAAACCCTTCAGAGTATTTTATTTTAGGCCACCACACAAAAAACAACTTGCATTTATAAACTAGCTGCTGAAGTTACTAGCGTTATTACACAAGATTGTGCAACTTTAAAGGTGATTAGCTTGGCATGCTGCTAACTACTTTGATAAAATCTGATATGACAAGATGCTGAGAACAAGCTCTAGCGCAATACTGCACTAATGGTTTTGCTGACAGGTTAACCCATTTAAATGAAATAACATTGTGGGTGATAAATGCACTAATAGCAGGCATTTCATTTAGACTGACTTTCATCGGTCAGTAACTACATAGCTTCTTAGCTAGCACTCTCTATAGTAAGTTAACGTTAGCTTGCTAGGTTAGCCTGCTAGCTAGTTTAATTTTCAATCCGTTAGCTAAATAGTACATTGTCACAGAGACGTTTTAAAGATAACATGGATACTTCTCGGCATTGTTAAAACCAAAGTGAATGTGCTAATTTGTTTCTAAATGTGTTATGTCTTACCTTTTAACACACGACCCCTATGAACACAGAATGAGACAGGTGTCCTTCAGCAGAGGCCGCAATGCTAAACTCGCTAGGAAATTCCGCCTACTCTCAGCAACCCAAACGTGTGTCAGTATTGGTCCAAAATAATGTCACTCAAAGTTAGGTCTGAAACGACCACTGAATGGCTAAAGATAGTGTCAATCATCCTTTCTTGTCTGTGATTGGACAACGAATAAAACGCCCATCTGGGTTTTTCTTCCGGGTTGTGATCATGGCGTGTTGCTGAACAACATGTGAGTTTTGATATCCACAAGCCGGAGATTTAATGTAAGGAAACATTTCACGATTAATACCGATGGAACAATTTAATATGTGCTTAAATCAAAATCGAGTTTGTCTCTATCGAAATAGGGGTTTTGTCTGCTGGCAAACTTGCTTTGTCTTTAGCCCGAGTGCTAAAACATACAGGTAGCTAATGTCTCGTGGATTTTGAGGGCTAACTGTATGTGCTGCAGTATTGCAACTGATCCAAATGGACTAGGCTGTATTTCTCCAAGTAGTTAGATGTGCATGTGATGAATCAAACAATGTCTGATTAGAGAGCCAGGTTTGTGGCTCTCATCATCGTTTTCACGTTGAGACTTAAGCATCTGTAACACTGTAATGTAACAGTAAGTCTCAAATGTAAAAACGATGATTGAGTTACACGAGAGGCACAAACTAGGTCTAATGCTTTACATCCATTCGTCACTTAGCATAAACTAACTTTTTGTATCATCAGCAGTTTAAGAGGTTTTGGAATGAATTGTTTATTGACAGTAAGTTTGGTTTTCTTAGACGTCTGAAACAACATCAAACATGGCATCTGTGGAGGAAGACTTCCCTCGAGGAGGGACGGCAAAGAAGCCCACTGAGAGTAAAATAGTGGTGCAGCGGACAGAAGTGGACAACTTGTTCCAGGTAGAGCTTCAGTCTTTTCTATTGTTCTGGGTATAATAACTGGGTATAAGTTATATGACTATCCCCAGAAAGAGGATTATCACGCAATGCATTCTTGTAATTCACATCAGTACCTATACACTGTAGTTGAAATTGGCTTGTGTTTTGTATAGTCTCACTTTAGAAGGTATCTATAAAATGTCCTCCATAGTTAACAACAGTTTGCTTTTCTCTTGCAGTCAAATGAACAAGCGGAAACTAAGAAAAGAAAGGGGGCGGTCAGAGAGGACGGCAAGAAGCTCAAGAAGCAAAAGACAGGCAAAGAAAAAGGAGATGATCTGATGCTGAATGCAGCAGCCAAGTGTGTGGAAATTCTACATATCAAGGTAATACATTTGTCAAGAACCAACTTGTATTTATAAATTGTTAAATGTGTGTTAAATAGATTCATTTTCTCAGTAAAATTATTTTTATTGTAACACTACTGTGAATCAAAAGGGTATTCATGGTATTCAGCACAGTGTCTGACTTGAAATTGTGTGTGTTTTTGTGCATTTCCCAGAATGTGAAGGAGGGTATGCTGATGCTGGGCTGCGTGAAGGAGGTGAAAGACTTTGAGGTGACAGTCGGCCTGCCTTGTGGCCTGCAAGGCTTCCTCAGCATCAAGAACATCTGTGACTCGTACACCAAGCTGCTTACCGAGCAACTGGATTCAGCTGATACAGAGGTAGGCCTGCAGAGTGGTGAGGTGAATACACTGTTGAAGGTGCTAATGGCTTGTCGTAGTGGGCCGCATCATTGGTGATGTACGGTTCATGAGTCCACGCTGACTGTGCGATCATTTTACGGTTTTGTGAAAAATTTTGGTTCAGTTTTATGTCAGTATCTTTCTACAGGAAGATTTTGGTGAGCTCTGTCTTTTTGGTTTTATTGGATCTGTGGAGTCTAGAATCAGATTGTGACTTAGACTAGACCAATGGTTATAAATTAACCTTTTTTAAGTCAGAGTTTACTCATGTCCCAGGATATTATGTGATATCTAAGAGGTGGATCTTGTATTTTTTTTGCTCCACAGGAGATCTGCTCTTTGCCACACCTCTTCTACTCTGGCATGGTGCTCAGGTGTGTGGTTGCCAAGTTGGATATAGCCAGAGGAGGCTCTCTTAGCATCCAGCTGTCAACCAATCCAAAGCTGGTCAACAAGGCTCTCACCTCAAGCTCTCTGAAAGCTGGCATGGTGAGCCATTAATGGGCATCTTCAGTTAAATATTTGGCTTAGAATTTTTAACTTTCTGCTTTTCTTTTTTTTTTTTTAAATCAAACAATTTATTGTAATGTTATTTTGTGACAACTCAGGTCTTGAGTGGATGTGTGGAGAGTGTGGAGGATCATGGCTACATAGTTGACATTGGCATCAACGGAACCAAAGCCTTCCTGCCCAAGAAAGCAGCAAAAGACAAACACAACAACCCGGAAGGTATGGCACAGTGTTTTAGTTCGCCTGTCATTTACTGAGGAAACGATGGAAGAAATGTCATCCCTCCTGATGCAGAGTAGGGTTTTACTGCACCTGGACCATGCTGTTGTTTTCCAGCTTTTATCAAACACTTTCAAATGGTAATGGATTGCATGGAAGTGTCAATATGTCTCTCACGCATGTTCTTATGTGTCCAGAGCTGAAAGTGGGTCAGTATGTGACTTCTCAAGTGGAAGAAGTAAAGAACGATGGGCGTATAGTCCGCCTTTCTGTCAGCCCCCCGACCGTCGCCCAGGCCTGTGCTGAGTCCGAGCACGGCTGGAACCTCACTAACCTTCTGCCTGGTCTTCTGGTCAAAGCTATGATCAAAAAGGTAGAGACGGCCTTTATTTTTGCAATGCTGTTTAGCCTTTTTTTTTATTATTATGAGAACATGAATACATCTTCTGTCCATCTATTTTTGCTGTCATTACAGTCGTTATCACAGTGGTAGCTGTGTTTCATTTTAATAAAGTCTACATGTTGGTATTGCAGGTGACCAAACATGGTCTCATCCTGGACTTCCTGTCCTCCTTTAGTGGCCAGGTGGACTTTCTCCACATGGAGCCAGGACAGGCTTCCAGCTACACAGAGGGAACTGAGGTAAAACTGACCTGGCACATGGATCCTTTTGGCCTATACAAGACAGTGCATCACTTTGTGTCTGTCATTGTTTTCAGTTTTCTGATCTGGTCACTCTAATAGATACTGTAACTCGTATTGAAATGCACCATATTATATAATAATCTTAAATGGAGGTGTTAAATGTTACCAGTTAATGGTTTTCAGTGTGTTTATATGAGAGTATAAACTTGGCAGGCTAATGCTCTTTTGCTTCAATCCGCCCAGGTGCGAGCCTGTGTGCTGTATGTGGAGCCGTCCGCCCGTCTGGTGGCCCTGAGCCTGCGCAGCTACCTCGTTCAGCCCGGTACCAGAGTTGACGCCTCTCCTGCCGGAGGTGACCGCATTGGTGAGGTGGTGAAGGGCTGCAAGATGACCACCATGCACCACATGTCTGGAGCCATGTTGGAACTGCCAGACAAGACGCTGGCCTTTGTACACGTGAGTCGGCGTGATGCTTTAAATATTTAAACCTACTTTGACAGTTAAGATGAATAAATGTTATAAATATGTAAATATTCTGCGGTAATGACTTTATTTGTCCTTCCTGACAGAGGAACCACCTGAAGGAGTCTAATGAGCCAACTAATGAAAACAGAGTGCTGGCCATGTCTGAGCACACCTGCAGGATCCTGGACTTCAGCCCCATTGACCAAATTCATTTTGTTAGTTTGCGCAAGTATGTGAGACCTCATTTATGTGTCTTATTCCAAAGTAAGCATGGACTTCACTATTCTAATTTGACGTATTGAATTGACAACCTTCTTTTACTTGATTTCAGGAGTGTGATTGAGAGGCTGTTTTTTAGATACCATGATCTTCAGGCCGGTCAGGTTGTGGAGGTAAGAATAAAGCATCACCACCATCACCATCCAAATACCCTGTCACACACGTGACTTGGATTTCGCTTTTTTATTTTTTTTTAAAGTAACACAAGGCATCTTTCCACTTTGAAAGAATAAACTGATTAAATCAATCATACAGTATGACATCAGCGAGTTGAGCCCTCCTTTATCAGTTTATGTCTGATAGATTGAATAAATCCATTCTTTCTGTGCACTGAGAGGATACTAACACCACAAATCTATCTAGGCATTTATCTGTTGTTGTTATTTCTGACACATTCTCTATTGAAATCCCTGTTCTTGATTTCTTAGATGTTAGTCCATAAAAATATCTTCTTTCTGCATCTTAAAGTAATCCAGTCACATCACAATGTGTATTAAAATCAATTGTATTTAAAGGAATAGTTTGCCATTTTGAGAAATGTGTTTATTTGCTTTCTTGCTGAGAGTTAAATAAGAAGCTTGGGGTATCTGTCCATTAAATATGAAGCTACAGCCAGGAGCTAGTTAGCTTAGCTTAGCATCATAAAGACTGGAAACAGGGGGAAACAGCTAGCCTGGCTCTGTCCAAAGGTAACAAAATCTGCCTACCAGCACCTCTAAAGCTCACTCTAGGACTAGGACTATTTCTTGGCCGGGCTCAGCTTAATTTTTGTAAATAGAGTTACATTTCTTGAGTTCATTTTCTTTTCCATCAAATCATAAATGGAGCTCCCTAGCAGATCTGAGATCTAGAGATGTTGCCTAGAAGCAGCCTGGCTAACAGTATAAATTGCTGTAAATGAGCCTGATAACAAAAGGTTAAAGCTGGGCACAGTTTAACTACCTTGTCCCATTATATTCCTGTCTCATTCTGCTCTCTCTGTGTTTCGGTTGTCTGTCTCACATTGTCTTCCTTCCATGTGTCTCTCCCTCCAAGGGGACAGTGTCAGTCCTGCTGAATCATGGCATGGTGGTTCATCTGTCTGACCACATTAAAGGCCTGGTGCCTCGCACCCACCTGTCTGACATCGTCCTTAAGAACCCAGAGAAGAAGTACATGGAGGGCATGAAGATCAAATGTCGGGTCAGTCCAGTTTTTTTTTTTTTTTTTTTTTAAAGCCACTGAGAAGAGTTTCAGTTTCAGCTGTCTGGCAGATTTGCAAATCATCTTTCATATTTGTTTTAATCCTCTGTGTTTGTGTGTGAACATGTTCCTTCAGGTGTTGTCAGTAGATGCAGAGAATAAGAAGCTGTACCTGACCAGAAAGAAAGGCCTGATTGAAAGCTCCCTGCCATTGTTCCTCAGCTATAATGATGCCCGTCCTGGCCGCGTGTCCCACGGCTACATCGTCTGCATCAGAGACTTTGGCTGCATCATGCGTTTCTACAACAGCGTCAAGGGTCTGGTGCCGCTCAGCGAGCTCAGCTCAGAGCCCATCATCAGTCCCGAGGAGGTCTTCTATGTGGGGCAGGTGAGGAGATCAAACAGCGTGGACACAGAAGATCATGTCTGTTTTTGATGATCTGCTCAGAGGGTTTTTGGTGTCTTTGTTCAAGATGTGTGAACCATTATAAACAAGCATTTGCCTGTGAATTATTTGGCATCTGATAAGTTGTTTTTGTTGACTGTCCAGGTGTTAAAGGCTAAAGTTCTTCAGTGTGACCCCGATAAGGCGAAGATGGTGCTGTCATTTAAGGCCGCGGTGGAGGGAGACACAGAGCAAGCTGCTCAGCCCCAGTTTGACTGTGAGGTGGGGAAGGTAAGTTAAAGACCTCATGCCTTTCTTCTTTTTTTTTTTCTTATATCTCAATTGATCAAATTTTGTCCTCAACATGTGTATTTGTGTGGTGTAGAGGCTTGAGGCCAAGGTGTTGAAAAAGTCAGTCAACGGTGTGGAGGTGGCCATCCTCCCTGATGAGATCCGTGCCGTACTACCCACAATGCACCTTTCTGATCACATGTCCAACTGCCCTCTGCTGTGGGAGAGCCTGCAGGAGGGAGACAACATCTCAAACCTCATCTGCTTCAACAAGAACAAACAGAATTTTGTATCCTGTTCATAAAAAGTCTGTGGATTTTGTGTGAATCTGATCACAAGTGAAAAGTTGACCTCAACCTCTACCCTACTTTGATTGATTCTGTATAGTATGAAATGTTTTACTGGACCTTTGATGCTTATCAGGAAGTAAATTCACACATTTCCTAATTATGAAAAGCCGGAAAGTTGTCTCTGTTTTCCTTAGCTGCTCCTCTGTTAAAGACCCTCACCAAGAAACCAACAGTGAGGTGGTCACTGGAGGAGGGAGTGGTTGCCAAGGATTTCTCCGAAATCACAGTTGGGATGCAGCTGATTGGCTGGATCAAGAACATCATGTCCTATGGCGTCTTTGTAGAGTTCCCATACGGCCTTGTTGGTCTTGCACCCAAGTCGGTGAGTCTTCTAACCTGAAATTCTCTACCTCTAAGTCATTTATATATTTTCCCCACTAAAATTCTTCCTCTGCTCTGTTTTTTTTCTTTAGGCCATGACTGATAAGTTCATCAGTGATGCGACAACTGCCTTCCAGCTGGGCCAGACGGTGTTTGCTAAAGTGACCAACCTGGACGAGGAAAAACGACGTTTCCTGGTCACACTGAAGATTTCCGAGGTCATATCTCCGGAGGGAGATGCCCAGACCAGACTCATTAATGGTCTGCAGGAAAGAAGAGCTCTGACTGAAATGTTAGCTATGAGAGGTATGATTGCATTGGTCTGTCCCGCTCTCTATAAGTTTATCTTGTGATGAATGCCCACATAAATAAATAGTTGCCTCTTGCAAGTAGTTTCAATAAAAATCTGATGTTTAGATTCTTGAATTCTTCTTTGGAGTTTGCCCTCAGTGTCCAACCTCTCATTATCTCTGTCTTTACTCTCAGATAACAGTGACCTCCGCCAGCAGCTGGCTGCTCTGTCTGTTGGTCAGAAGCTGAAGCTGACTGTAGATACTGTGAAGGACAGTGGTGCCACCTTTAAGTCTGATGATTTGGTCAGTGCTACCATACTGGCCACCAAGCACCATGTCATGGGTATGTATTTAACCAGAAACATTTGAAATTTTGTAGAAATTCTTAAATGTTTCTCTCCTCCATGACGATAATGATAGACTTAACCATCATATACATTTCTTACAATATCTTGACCTGCATAATAGAAACTACTGCTGTCAAGTCCTCTGTAATCCCATTCAAATTTCATTCCTTATTATTTTGTAATATTCGAATCATATTCAAAATTTTAATTGCTGAAATGTAGCCTATTAATATTTACTATGTACCTAATACACTATATTCACAGGCTCATGCAAAGCCACTATCAGCATGTGGTTATTAAACGTTCTGTCCACTAGAGGGCATTCCAACATTACCAATAAACATTTGGTGATAGCTTTCTTGCTAAGTAATAATTAAGCTTAGGCAAAAAAATGAATAACGTTAACTTGATGGGCAGCTGGTAAGCCTCGTGATGAGGAGGAGGGAGGCACAAAAGAGGTCATTCTTGCCTGTTTTAGCTGCAGTTCCTCAGACTCTAGATCGCCTAGCTTGCCAGTGCAGGGTGTAGTGTTATCACGTGGTTGCTCGTTGTCGAGTGATATTTCATTTGGACCTTGCATATTCTGCAGATTACTATATCTTTATTTGTTATTTTTCCCGTTTATTTTTCCACACACATCGTTTCTGAAATGGTCAGGAGTTGTGCCATTTTCAGCCTTTTGTTACAGAGAGTAGAGAGACAGATGGCAGGAAACAACGATATTGCAGTTCATGGTTGGTGTTTTAACGGGGTACTTAAGTTATTAAGTATTACACTTCCATAAAGTTGGGGAACGTCCAAAAGGCAGATGAAAAAGAGATCGAGATGTCCTGAATTTTAATCTCTAGTATTGGTCAAACCCAAATAAACACTGGATTTCCCATAACTCAATAGCATTTCTCATTAGACTTTCCCTGACCAGTATGTGCCCATGTCTTTCAAACCTGATGCTCCCAGTTTGCAGTGTAGAGTGTCTGTTATATATTTGTAGTCTCCAAGCCAGAGGTGAAATGACCCAAGAGATGTCACTCCTTCCAGAGCCACAGAAGACATTATACAACTGTTGTTAGTTGTACAAACCATGAATGGTAAACTGGTTTTCATGTGTAAAATCAGTGGAGTGGCCCTTTAACCCCTATGCTATGGGATTCCCCATCAAGTAAACTCAATGCGTGCCCTGGAATGTAGTTGTCATTTCATCTGTGACTGGACAGTCAGTTTGCTTTTCACCTAATTGAAACCAGTGTGATGATTTCTTACAGAGATGATTTCTCTGTCAAACATTGGATTGTTACTTTGAACATATGATTTATTTATTTATTGCAATATCACTTCATGTAAAATGATATCATTTTCTGTTGGCTGGTTTCCAGGTGTTAACTTGACCCCGGGACAGAAAGCTACTGCAGTCATCCTCCATGTTGACATCCTGTCAACATGTGTCCATGTGTCCATCCTTTCCAAGCTGGTGGGGAAGAAGAAATCTGTGAGTATTACTTTTCTTAATGCCATTTTGTCTTTCCAAACAATGACAATGATTTGACTTTTTATGTACTGTGGAAAGACTGAACACACGTTTCCCAGCCCTGCTTTTTCTGGAGCAGCCAGATATCGCACACGTTTTCATACAAATGTAAATGTTATATATTAAATGTTAGGGCACTCATATAGAGTCAGATCATAATCATCTCATGTAGTTATTGACCTTTGATATCTGTGTTTTCATTTGTATTTTCACAGTTAACAGAGGGATCAAAGTACACAGCGATGGTGCAGCACATCGACAAAGACTTTGCTGTCATCTCACTGGATGATACGGCACAGCTGACTGTGATCCAAACTAGCAGCCACCTGAATGAGATATTTCTGTCTGAGTCGGAGAAGCTGAAGGCGGGGATGAGTTTGGCCGTTGAGGTCATAGAACCCAGCTGTCAGGAAGTGCAGGGGCTCCCTCTGGTGTCGTGGGCACGCAGTGCACCAAAACGACAGCGCACAACCTCGGAAAACCAGACGGGCTCCAAGGGTCACCGCTTTGGTGAAATCGTGCAGGGTAAAGTGCGGACGGTGAAGCCTACCTCCATTCAGGTCACACTTGAGGATGGGAGCACAGGCAGCGTGCACGTCTCTGAGGTGGCGGAGGTTGCAGACGTGTGTCAGGGATCCTTCCCCACTTCCTCAGTTAAAGTGGGCAGTGTGGTCACCGCCAGGGTCATCGGAGGACGAGAAGCCTCCAGTCACAGGTGCGTACTGCTGAAGGGTCTCATTTTACATGTTGGAATCGGCATTTCTTACCGCAAGTTCCTACTTTTGTTGTGTTGTTTTTATCCCATTCTTAATCATATAACCACTGTAAAAGTTTTAAGATGAATGTGATGATTTTCTATTTATTATTTGTTGAATTGTATTGAACTTAAAATTAATCTCAACTGTCTCATTTCAGATTCTTGCCCTTCTCCCATCCCAAATTCACATACACCATTCCTGAGCTCACACTCATACCCAGGTAATTGTATAGTACAGTCCATTGTACATTGTAATTATCATAATATACTGCACAATAACCTGAATATTATTTAATCCTAAAGTAAATTAGTCACTTTACAGTCATCCCGACATTATTGTCTGCTGCCTTTTGTTTTAATAAAGTATTGTACTGTAGAGATTAAAAATGCTAATTACAATAATATAAACCTGTGGTGGTGTTATTTTATGTCAGGATGTGTATTTTTATCTGTTCTTATCCCACTCAACACATTTTGTGATTTGTGTTTTTTTGTTTCCTTTTCTCTCTGCAGCAAACTGGACAAGAGTGCAGATTTCAAACCAGTAGCAAGAAAAGAAAACCTAAACCGCTATAAGGTTGGGGAAGAAATTACATGCTTTGTATCAAAGGTAAGTCCGGGAAATCATAATGGCTTACAGCAGCTTGCTTTATTTCTTGGAGTTTCCACAAAATGCGCTTTTTGATCATAAGTCGACAAATCAGAAATAAATCAAAAACGTCTTTAAAGGGGCAAAATGTTCAGTGGGTTCATGCTTCTGCCCCCAGTTTAATCCAAAGAGGAAGTCTTTGGAGGTCACCACTGATCCTTGTGTTACTGGGACGGTTGAACTGCTGGCCATGATCACTGATCCAAAAGTAAGTTGACAGCTGTATCCACATAATGTCAGGAGCATTTCATATGGATTGGAAGAGCACATGTCGGATCATTTTAAACATTCAAGTGCTGGAAATTATCAGAGTCTAAGATTATAGCTTAAGAGAAAATGAGGAAAAGGCTAGATGAACCTTAATTTCAAACAGCTGTAATAGTTTAAATTCTGCTTGTTTTCAGGATGCCAGCCACCCAGAGAAACTGTACAAGCTGGGCCAAGCGGTCCATGGCACAGTGGTAGAAGTGAACTTCAAACCTCAGCGCTTCGTGCTGTCACTCACAGGTAGAAGCTCAGACCCTTTTGATTGTTTACCACTTCTCGTCATCACGTTTTACATGCTGTTTCTTATCGTTGTTGCTTCAGATTGTTCATCAGATCCAAAAACAGACAATAAATTCGTTTGATTTCTGGGTTCCTTTTGTTTTCCAGGTGTCCATAAACTGGAGAAAGGCAGTGTTACTCTGGGGATGGTGACTAATATTCAGCCACAAGTTGGCCTCCTGGTCAAACTCCCCTTTGGTGGTATGGGGACTGTTGCGGTCACTGACCTGGCTGATGCCTACAGGCCAAAACCCCTGGACGGGTACAGAAAGGATCAGCTGCTCCGGTCAGTAGATGCCTTTTTAATATGTACTACACACCGTCTTAGGCACAGGTAGACTGAGACATCAGGCCAGCTTTTGGCTTGTGATGTTTTATTTCAATTACAAACTGTGGTTAACTTCGATTTTTTTCTTTGTGAACCTAAAAGAAACAAAAGTTCACTTTTTTTTGTTTAACTGTAGTTTAGGCCAAACAAAATGAACTGTTGGAATCATTAGAATCTTACTGACATGGTTGTTAACATTGATTTTCCACTTTGCCCAGAATACATTTAAGGGCAACTGCTGGCACAGAATATCAACTATCAGCAGCTACAATTTTAAAAAATGTTTGGTACCATTATCAGACTGTAGATTTAGAGTTTATTCTTTGCCTCCTCTTTTGCCTCAGGTGTTTCCTTCTTGGGAATCAAAACGGCAAGTGGCAGCTGTCTGTACGTCCATCAAGGTATGAGCGAGTTTCATTTGAGTAGCTTTATGGTACATGTATCTTATTACAACAAGCAGTTGACTATAAGTTTGCTCTTCCAGGCTGAACCCACAGCAGGCCAAGCCAGTGAAGGACCTGGAAGTTTTGTCTGTAGACAATCTGCAGGCAGGCCAGATCATCAGAGGCTATGTCAAGTCTGTGGGAGAGCAGGGGGTCTTTATCAGGTAACTGAGGAATTCATCCAGCCCTTAAATTTAGCTCTAACTTTCTTTGGCATCAGACTGGATATACATTTAAACTCCATAGAAACATATGAATGTTTAAAAGGAACAACATGCTCCATATTTTTCTGGAAAATGTAATTTCAGGCTAGTTATTTCAGCAATTATCTTGATGAATATTTTCACTCCTGGTCCTGAAGACATCCTTATTTCACATGTTTGTCTTCCAGGTTGTCAAAGAGCATCACAGGAAGAGCCCAACTTCAGCAGTCCACCAAGTACTTTGTCAGCAACCACAAGGTCCTCTCTGAGCGCCTGACTCCCAACACCCTGCTCACTACCAAGATCCTCAGGTACAAAAAGCACAGATCTCCATTTGAAAATAAAAGAAAGAAAGGAATAAGTCATCATACCAGACACCAGAAACTGATTTGGACAAATGGGAAGAATCTAGCGGCATAAAACTGATGGTGTGTCTTTACATGAGACCATTTATAGAATCGATACTGTTGTCATCTCATGTTTAGTCTGCAGCTCTTTCTCTTCTTGTCCTCAGTATCGACAAAGAGGAAGCGTTGGTCAACCTCTCCCTGCTCCCAGTGGACACTGGGAAGCCAGACATCCTTCCAGAATCTCTCGGTCTGCCGCTGCGTCTGATCGGAGAGGAGAAGGAGAAACATGATGCTAAGAAGAAGAAACGCACGCTGTCTGAGAGCGAAGAGGTAACAAATGCCCTCTGTCTCCTTTGATTCTCTTATCAAACTTTCTTTCTTTCCTTTCTTTCTGATTTACATTAAATAGTAAAAACATTGCAGATGACTCACTACTCCGACTTTTAAGTTTGCTGAGGTCCTGGAGGTGAACAGTACTCAACATAGAAAAACCACTTCCATATAGATCAGTGCCATCTTCACTTATCAATCATTCATTATCCTTTGGTCTGGCAGTGATAAATGCTACATGATCTCTCCCATTGAAACTCTCTGCGTCCTCTGCACCTTCAGTTGCAGCCAGATGATCACTGAAGCTCTTTACTGTTGTTTCATTTGCCAGAAACAAGCGGAGTCCCAGGTCCCAAAGAAGAAGAAGAAAACAAAGAAAGCAAAGACGGATGACAGCGATAGCGGAGTGGAGGTGTATTTCAGAGAAGAGGAGGATAAGGAAGACGAAGAAGAACCCAAATCCAATTCTGTAAAAGTAAGCTAATACACTGCTGCTCAGTATTTTTTTTTTACAGTCATACAAACCTCCATAGATTTGATACAATAATATCACAATCCAGAATCTGCAAAATAAATTTCCCCTTCTCTCTCTCAGCAGGGGACGCACAGCTCAGCGGGTCCATCCAGACTGCAGGTGGCAGCAGGTTTCTCCTGGGATGTGGGGCTGAGCTCCCTGAAGCCTGCCTCTGCAGCGCTGGAGGGGGACTTCAGCGATGGAGAGGACCAAGACGGAAGCAGCAAGGTGAGCTGACCATAAAGATGCGCATTTAATTTTAGGATTATTAAAGGAATACAACTTTCTGTCATCGTTTTTTGTATGTAGCTCAATATTATCTCTATAAATCTCTCTGAGTCTTTGTAACTTTTCTTTTGTCTTGGATGTCTCCTCTACCAGTCCCAGAAGAAGTCTCGTCATGAGCTTGAGCAAGAGAAAAAGGCAGCAGAGAAGGCCCTGGTACAGCGGGAAGCTGAGCTGATGGACCCGAGCATGCGGCCCCAGGATGCAGCTGCCTTCGAGCGCCTGCTCCTTGCCTCACCCAACAGCTCCCTGCTTTGGCTCCAGTACATGGCTCACCATCTGCAGGCCACCCAGATCGAGCAGGCCCGCGCTGTGGCCGAGAGGGCCCTCAAAACCATCTCTTTCAGGTGATTGATAGAAATATAGATAAATATTTTTTAAGTTATTCAACTGTGTAAGTGTAATTAAGATAATACATTTATTTTTACAGAAACTACCAAAAGGCAGCAGAAAGATAAACAAAAAAAGTTTCAAACTAACAATAAAAGTGAAACAACATGAATGGGATGACTGGTTACTTATTTAAATGTAATTTTGTTGTGTATTTTTTTTGGCCTAATCCTTTGGTGTGTCCATATCTGTTGAAATAGGCTTACTGTGTTTACATACATGGTTGTGTTGATGGATGAAGAAACATTTTAACAACAGATGGTTGTATTTTCTGTAAAACGTGTCCTGTGTTGGTCCAGGGAAGAGCAGGAGAAGCTGAATGTGTGGGTGGCCCTGCTGAACCTGGAGAATATGTACGGCACAGAGGAGAGCCTGAAGAAAGTGTTTGAGCGGGCGCTGCAGTTCTGTGAGCCCATGCCCGTGTACCAGCAGCTGGCTGACATCTACGCAAAGTCCGACAAGACCAAGGTACGATCTACTGAGCGTTTAAATCCCACACTTTCCTTAGTTTACACACCATGCCCATTTCTTGAGACTGATGCTGAAATACTATATATGTTCTGTAGCCACTAATGTCTGCATGTCTGTGTGTGTGCTATCTGCTCTGTCTCAAATTTGTATCCAGGAGGCGGAGGGCCTGTATAAGACGATGGTGAAGCGTTTCCGTCAGAATAAGGCAGTGTGGCTGAGTTACGGGACTTTCCTGCTCCAGCAGGGTCAGAGTGAAGCTGCCAGTGCTCTCCTGCAGAGGGCGCTGAAGAGCCTGCCCTCCAATGAGAGTAAGAAGACGTAATGTCACAAAACAGTTTGATGTATTTTTGGACTGCACACCCACCATTGACTGAAACCATCCCTTCCACTGTGCAGTCTGAGTCAGAGTGCAGTGTATGTAACCATTCAGATTCTGTTTCCCTGTCCCAGCTGTGCATCTCCACAGGTTTTAACCTTTACGCATTGTCAACGCTTCCTCTCAGGTGTGGATGTAATTGGCAAGTTTGCTCAGCTGGAGTTCCGTTTTGGTGACGCCGAGAAAGGTCGCGCCATGTTTGACAAAGTCCTGACGAGCTACCCGAAACGCACAGACCTCTGGTCGGTCTTCATCGACCTCATGGTCAAACATGGATCACAGAAGGAAGTCAGGTGAGCAAAAGGCCTTGCTTTGCTTTCTGGCTCCCCATTGCCGCTTTTAACACATTTAGTTTAATTCCTTGTAGCATCTCTGTTCATAAATAGGTAAACATACTTGCTAAAATATGCAATCCCATATAAACTAATCTGCCTCAAGGGTTTACATGATAAAAACGGACATTAATGAGCTGGTGTAGTGTATAAAGACCATGTTTATGATCATACATAAAGAGTGCTTCATGGAGTTCTCCAACTTCCTGTCTCCTGCAGGGCGCTCTTTGATCGTGTGATCCACCTGAGCGTTTCAGTGAAAAAGATCAAGTTCTTCTTCAAGCGCTACTTGGAGTACGAGAAGAAGCACGGCACCCCGCAGAGCATCCAGGCAGTCAAAGAGAAGGCCATGGAGTTTGTTGAAGCTAAAGGCACCGAGGCTGCCAACTAATGAGCAAATACACACAATAGTACGCACATGGTGTATGTGTGTGTGGACTGCAGCGTGCAAACTCAGTGTGAGCCTCACACCTGTCTGTAAACAACTTTGTGGCAGGTTCCTCTTGAAAAAGATCAACTTCTTAGCTTGTAATATAGCTTTTATATTGTTGTGGACTGGGGGACTTTTGGACCGGAAAGTCTGGGTTTGATGCTGTAATGTTACAAAATACAACAAACCTTTGTAAAGTGGGTTGTAATCATCTCTAAATGTTAAAAAAATGGTATTTAACATTTCATCAACTTCATTATAGTCAATTTTGTATGAGAACGAGTGTGAGCTATGAGGAGAATAACTCATGTAATGACTATTAGTTCACTGCATTTTTGAATGGATTTATTGAAAGTTCCTTTACACATTTGTGGGAACATTTTTCTGTTAATCTGGCCAGCCTGTCAATAAATCCAACACCATTACAATACATTACGTGACGTTTTATTTAAAAGCAACAAATACAAAATAACAATATATAGGGACATGTTTACATACAATACATACAGGCAAGACTAGTTTTTCTATCAGTCTCTTTTTAAAAGGAAAGGGCCTGGGACACAATCGGTAACAATATTGTCTACTTAAATCGTTATGGTTGTAATCCCGCTGGTCTTGGTTTCAGCCGGAGGTCGTGGCTACCTCTGACTGCTGGAGCATTTCACCTACATTGGCAGTATTGAAGATGCATGTGTGGCACAGGGTTATAGGGTGACTGACATGGTTTGTGCTGGCTGTATTGGTAACACCCCTGAGATATTAGAGGTATCCATACTGATCCTGTACTCTGATGTCCTACTCAATGCCTGAAGTGTTGTTGGTCTCTGGCAGTGCACTTGTCGTCCAGTGACGGTGGCAATGATATCCTGCTCTCTAATGTGGCTCCTTTTCCTGTCATGTTTTTTTTTTTTTTGGTGAACAGTGCAATATGGAAGTAGAACTAGGAGCATTTTTTATGAAAAGATCCTATTCATCCACCCACTCCCTGACTGATCTGACCAAATCATTTTGGTGCTGTCAATATCCAATTCCCACCAAGGCATGCTGCTCAAAGGTCAGCAGCAGGGCGGCCACTTGGGATCATTATCAACATTTCCTGTGAGATGTCTTTAAAGATGACCGCTGTCCATCATCCCTAGTGTATTTAATGTGTGTGTTTTCTGTAAGGGGAAGTCCGGTTTCCTCTTTCCTAGCTCCCTCACACCTCCTCCGGGTCCAGTGGACCCTCAGCACCCTGGGGAGCGTCTGTGTGGAGCCGGAGGATGGGTTTGTTACACATGGGGCACACGCTGCGGATCTCCAGCCACTTAAGCAGGCACCTGGCAGGACAAAAGCAGTAACAGCTTAAAGATAATACAGCATGACAACAGAATCTAGTTTACCAGGAGCAACTCAACACTAACACCCGGAATCAAGATTTAGTGCTTTTTGTAGCACTAATCAAAAAGAAGGCTATTACAAATTTTATGGTGGTTTAGTCCAAAATGTGATAATAAAGTCTGGTGGCTCTCTTGTTTTTAGATTAGCATGAAATTAGGAGGAAGAGTCCACAGATGCACTTTACAAACCTTCAAAAAGAGCTAGAAAAAGCCATTCAACACTACCTCCCTTCGCTGATAATTGCAGAAAATATAGATTTATCAATGAAGATCTATTATATTAGCAGTCACTTGTTCAAATAAGTTTTGCACCTAAGTATAATTATTTTTTTCAACATGACAATTCTTGTTGAAAATGTGCTGGTGTCTTGAAATAAGATGTAAAAACACTGCTTTATCACATTCACCATAAAGGAAGAGTAAGACATTCTGGGAAATACGCTTCACGCTTTCTTGCTGTAGCTTGATACCTCTCGTGTGTGTACGGCTAGCTGCAGCTAGCAGCTAGTTAGCTTAGCTTGCTTGGAAACACGGGGAAACGGCTAGACTGACTCTGAAAATCCACTTAACAGCAACTCTAAAGCTCACTAATTAAGACCCTACATCTCGTTTGTTTAGTCCGTATATAATCCAAAGTGTAAAAAGTGTGTTACGGGGGTTATCTGCTAGAGTATTTCTTGGATGGACGCAGTAACTTCCTGGAGTCTTGTCGTCGTCGTGAGGTTGCCAGGCAACCAGCGAAGACTTCAGGTAGGCTAGCTGTTTAGCTGTCGTCTTTAATTCTAAGCTAAGCGAGCCATTTGCTTAGCTGCCTGTAACTTCCAAATATTTATTCTACAGACATGAGAAACTACCTCTTTCTTCTCATTTAACTCTTGGCCAGAAGGCGAATGAGCCAAACTGCTGAACTATTTATTTATATGTATCTATTTAGATTTTCCCGTTTAATAGCACTCACTTCTTGTGAAATGCGTGTGAGCATGGGCACACTCCCAGTTCATCTCTGGTTCTGAATTCTTCCAGACACACCGCACAGGTTTGCTGCAAGAACAAAAATAACAGCAAGGTTAATTTATGTATGATTTAATTTGTTTTGCCCCCATCTCTATCAAGCTAACAGTGGGCTTGTATCCAAGAACTTTGCCATTTGTAAATGAGACAAATTTGAGCAGTAAATTAATTCAATTTGATCTAGATTTAGGGCATTACACAAGTATAAGCCAGTGTTCAGAAATAATGCATTTAAATTAGCTATGTTTTCAAGTAACAGGACTATTTCAACCTTCCCTTGTACAAAAACTGAGAATGAATTGGACAATGCTGCCTTGGAAAAAAAGAAAGAAAAAGGAAAGCAGTGCGAGGAAGGTGCAGCTTCCTTGCTACATCTATGCTGGATTCATCTTTTTACGAATCACAAGAGACAGAGAAGAGATCTTTTGTATAATGTATTTTGAATGAGTGCAGTTATTCCTGGAGTCCTAAATTCTGCTATAAGTAGAGAGCCAAGCAGGCACTCTGACATGTTTTTTTTACATGGCTGCGATTGAGATACAAGATATTTTCAGGACATCTCCTCTGAGAGTGTGCAGCATGTTAATCATATCTGAGAGGAGAAATTGATTGAGTTAACCAACCGAACGCTCCCAGCTCATAATGGGTAATCTGAGCTGGCACGGAAGCAGTGTGGGTAACATGAAATGTGTACAGCTGCCAGGTTTGAACATATGTGTATAGCACAAGTGACAGAAAAAAGCTTTTGCAGAAAAGAGTGACTTACTCCTAGGAGGCTCAATTTCTTGCTTGCTCCCTTCAGCACCACCTACAGAGAGGAAGGAGAGAAGCATTGGGTCATGTGGATGATGTGTCAGCACTATTATGTTGGCAGAAAATCTATGGTGTACAACAAACACTTCAAATGGGTTCAATGTCCTGATATGACTGGCTTAAGAGTGGTGTGTACTGTTTGTTGCATAGTTTAAAAAGTGAAAAGTGAATACACATAATACAGACAGCTGCAGCTGCAGTTCAACCTTCCCCGAAGCTAAAAACATTGTCACCCACTGTCACCACACCTACAGCATATTGTCACACCCTGCTACCTGCTGGGTTAACAGTTTTGAATCAGCGCAAAGATAATGACACATGGATGGAGGTCAAGGTCATCTATAAAGGGCGGTGTTAGGTTTCACAGTTGACAATAACAGTGTGAAATGCTGTAGTAGTATTTATAACCTGCCTCAGAAGCTGGTGTTACATGTTCACCCACAGTGGCAGATACAGCAGTGACATACCTCATTGTAGCTGAACTGCTCCCTTGTTCCTTGTTGTTTCAACCTGAGAGAGGCAGAGAGAAAACAACATCTGTACAGTAGAAGATACTGTCGTCAGTAACTTAAGTCAGTGGCTCGCAACTGTGGGTCAGGACCCCTGCAAGAGGTCGCAAGATGATGATCACCCAGGTAGAAAATAAGAAAAAAACTAAATTATGCTAAATTATTTTTTTGGACTTTTCTCCAAACTTTGCTTCTTACTTATGAATTATTATATAGTTTTACCTCTGAAAGCAATCTGGGAAGAGAAAATAACCCTTTGACTGAACTGCTCACAGCTTATAAACATGCAAGCGGCTACAAGGGGTCACAAGGAGATACTGCTTCATATTGAGGGGTCACACCTGAAAAAATATTGGGAACCACTGACTTAAGTCATCCTCATCAAAACTCAGTATATATTTTCATATTGCCCAGAACCATACTATAGTCTAATTACTGTGGTTAAATTGGCACCAGAATACATTTACAGAAATATATTTCTCGATTGATTACATTTTTATTTATATCATGGATTATGGATTTTTGAGGCCAATAATCATCAATATTTGATACACAGATACTGACATATCTGCAAGTTGTATGTTGTAACATACATACATACTAGCATATATTAATGTTTTTTTTTAATTCTAATTATAGACTATATGTAGCAACTTTGGCAGCTCTGCAGGGCAACTTTGCATCATGATTGCTGCCATCATCACATATTAAGATCTTATTACCAAGGTAGTTTTGAATTAATGGTAACTCGCTGTGGCAAACTGTGTTGCAATGCTTGTTCAAACTGCCAAAAAATCTCTAACTGGATTGCCCTCTTGCTGTAAGGCCATGTCTCTTGTTGTACTTCCACTTTTTTAAACCCACATGTACCTTCCTCATTTTCTCCCCACATTTTCAGTCACCCAGTCCATCTTCCTCCCAAACCTCCTCTACCTACCTGAACAGGTAGCAGCAGAAGATGAGGCTGAGCATGAAGACGAAGAGGCCAATGCCCAGCACAATGACATACACATTGAGCGGGAGGTGATAGATGTCAGACGTCATGCTGCAGTAGTGTTCAGAGCGCTGAGAACCCAAACCACACAGGCATCCTGCCAAGAGTTTGCAAATAGAGATTAAATACTTTACACACATTTAACTTGTTACCAAGTTTAATAAATCTTCTTCCTCTATAATTTCTTATATGGTTAAATATGGAGGAGTAACTGTCATTCTGTGGGCCTATCGTGGTAGTTAACCTCATAACCTTTTTATTTATAGGTTTTTACATTTTATGTTTGATTACAGCCTCAGTCTTTTAAGCTCAGCTTTTTCAGAGAGCTACTGAAAAAAACAATATCCAGTCTTGCAACTTCATTGTTTACTTTCCAATTTTAATCACCAAAGCTCCCTCGAGGTCTACAGCACACAGTTGTTAGTATTGGCAGTACAAGTCTAAATTGGTAGCATAGACTTCAGACGCTGCACTTTGTACTGACAACTGCACTGTTATGAGTTTAGAGAGCAATTAAGCTCTCGAGATCTGTGAAAATAATTTCCGTTAGCTGTGATTATTATTTGCAAGCAGTAAAAACTATTTAAAATGTACAGTGAAGAGAAAGAGGAATCACGGCAAAGAAGTGGGAGATTGTTGAATAACATTAACTGCAACGTGAATTTAAAGTACCATAACAGGCTTCTAGTGCCACCCGGCTTTGAGTCTCTGGCTGCCAACAGATACAAAAACTTGACCATATGTTTGCTTGACAATGAGTATGTGGTGCTCTGGCTCATCTCCACAGAAAGAGTTTTACTGACAGTAAAATATTTGGTGAGGAGTTGGAGGTAATAGTTGGTGTTTGTTTGGATGCAGGTGTGTCCAGGGAGCTGTGACTGGCACTGTGGTGGCAACTGATGCGCTCATAGGACTGCGCGTTAATTGGTTATGAACAAGACAAACATGGAGGACAGACACCACTTCCGCCTCACCACCATCTGTTCCACAGACTCTATAGAGATGACTGGTAGAGTGTGTGCGTATGTGTGTGTGTGTGTGGCAGCACTGGGGGATGGAAGGGTAGGGGTGTCTGTCTGCATGTATTTGTAAGGCAGAAATGTGTGTGCGTGTTTGTGCGTGTGTTGCAGGTGGTAGGGGGTGGGGTATATTAAATAGGATGAACTCTGGGGACTAAAGGACCATTTGGTAAAACAATAGCAGAGGAAGCCCCACTTCCACAGGCCACATGTGTTCCTATTAATTTGCAGCGAGGATGCTCCTTGCCAGCCTCTAAATGTCCATGTGTCTCTCTTTAGAGTGAATGAATGGGTACAGCTTGCACACTGTGGGGGGTATGGGCTGGATAATTTAACATGGCTGGGGGTTGGGGGATTTACAAGGGGGGGTAGTGTAGGGAAGACCTAGGGTAGCATATTGAGAGATGCAATTATGGCCCAGGCATGCACGCACTGCAGAATCAGTCAACAGTAACAAAACAAGAGTATGGAATAAGTTAGAGAATCGAATATCTTCAGTTTCAGTTGTCATAGCTGTCAAACAAACATGACCTTGAATGTGGCTTATTTTAACTGAGGCTTCCACTCTCTTCACTAATTTACCATTTCACAAGTACCTCCATTATGTGGATCCCATAAGCTAGCAGCCAGCAACTGAGTAACTGAGTTTATGTTACACATAAGTACACGTGCTACCACCTCTTGTGTATTTGGCAGACGGCAGAGAAATCCACTCACTTACCGTTACACCATTGGAATGGTTGCATGAAATTTGACTCCCAGGGCAGCAGCAGTAAATTCAGGCCCTGTCAGGAGAAGGCTGGAGAGGAGCCAAGCTCGTGGGCCGCAGCTCCGGGACACTGAATCTGTTTGGAGCCTGGATTCAGTCACCCTGAGCAGGATCGCTCTCGTTGGGTTGCGTTAGCTCCTCTAAAAACAACCATCAAAATTTTCAGATTTGCTTCAGATTCCACAAATCCTCGGGAGGTGTGGTTTTGTTGGCTCAGCAGTCTGCGCTGCCCAGCATTCCCAAATCTGGATTAACCACTCCGTGTAAAGATTGGGAGATTTGGGACTGGGGTTTGGACCGGGACCGAAGACCTCATGTGCTCCTGGATCCCAGTGAGAATGATGTCATCACAGGAGAGAGAAGAGACAAAGAAATCTTGTTGAGAAGAAATTGTTGTTTTTCAGATGCCTCATAGCATGTGTTATTCAGGAGTTGTTATTGTGAAAAGCTGACTCTCACTCAGTCACAATGTCATAAACAACACAGGCTGCTTGGTAACAGGAAATACTTACATTTCCAGCAGAAAAGGGCCTCTTTGACTTCACTTTGCGTCCGCAGTCTCGTCTCCTCACCAAATTCAATGACATCCACCGTTCAAAATGACAGTCCTCATCCAATGAAGGTAATTATCTGGCATTAGTCTGTGCTTTGTCTTCCTCCCAAAGCTGCTTTTTTAACAGAGGATTTTCACAAGTCTCATCCCCCTCTCCTCTCCTCTGTTGTCTCCTCCTCCAGTCCTCTGATCTTGCAGTGGGTATTCCTCCTCAGTACAGAAGCCAGAGATGTGCTTCCCTCTAAGCCCAAACAAAGTGAGGACAGCTCCATGCAGTCAACAACAGTCCTCTAGCTGGGCTTGGTATTTTGCTGGTGAGTGTGTGTTTGTGTGTCAGTCTGTGCGTGTGTGTGTGTGTGTGTGTGCGTGCGTAGGGGGGGATCCTACTCTCCCTCTAACCATCTGCTCCTTCAATTGAGAAAGAAAAAAAAATCTGAGACAAAGGTGGTGTGTGTGCACGAGTGTGTCTGCATGTGTCGTATTCAGTCTCTCCCACCTCCAGCTGGCTTTGTCATGGCAGGCTTCCCCTCTTCCTCTTTCAATGCCTTAATGGTGCTCAGAGAGAGCCTGCAATTCGCCTTTCCCTTCCTCCCCTTGCTCTTGCTGTGCTCTGCCTTGGGTTTGTAAACAGATCTCTGCTCATGTGACCAGCCGTTTTGCCTCGCAACTCTCCTCTCCCTCAGCCCTCCCTCGCTACCTCTGTCCTCCAATCTGTAGGCAGAAGGAAGGCAGAATGAGCCAGACACTGACGAATGGGGCGCCTGCAAGCATGCTGATGTGTTTGTGTCTGTATGTGCACACCCCTGTGCATGTATATGTGAGAGGGAGACAAGAGAGACATTTGCAGCAAAGTCAAGGGAGGCCTTGGTCGGTAACATGCGCATGGCTGATGTCCTGACAACCAAAACAAAGCCATCTGTGTGAAGTGGAGGTCAGCAAGAGAAGAGATGACGCAACCGCAGTCACCATTTTCCACATGCACAGATTGTATTTTTAGAGCTACGGCAGATTATTTTTCATCTTTGCTTTGTTTGATCTATATATAAGCATCATGCCACTCTTTTGTAGAGGAAGAACAAGGCAGGTAGAGCAGGGAAGAGGGGAGGAGGCATCTCTGTCAATAGAGGGAACAGAAGAGGAAGCAAGATATGAAGGAAAATAATATCAAGGGAATTAGAGGGAGACACAGAGAGAAAAATCACAGCCTGGACAAAGACGCTGCCTGCACGTCCACCCCCACACCAGCGGCCTTGGCTGCCAATTCTCTGAGGGAGAGAACAGCTGCTGGGCTACTGGGTGAGCTGTGAGACGGTCAAGGGGAGTGCTGCTACACCAATCCCCAGGGGGAGGGAGGGAGGGAGAGAGGGAGAGGCTTCAATGGGATCCATGCCATTTTCATTCACCCTCCCCTCCTCCCCCCTGCTCTAGTAATGACATTACTGCTGAATACTGAGGAACAGCTGGATTGACCGCACAGATGCATGAGCAGAAATACAGCCCTTATTGCACTGCATGCATTGTTGGGTGTTTACAGGTTTCAGAATCAAAGATGATGCGGTTGTGTTGTCATTGTTGGCATGTGAAGGATGGTGGTTTTGGTAACAGCAAGCCCTTTTGTGGAATTATGACGAAAACACCATTGTATCAACATCTTCCTGAAGATATACAGTATATGAAAATGTTCACAGGTTATTCACATTCAACTGTAATGAAACTGCTGTAAAAGATATTGAAAAGGCCTTTTTTCAAATATAGAAGGCAGTTCCTCAGTGTTTTAGTGAAAAGGGTTTTACCAGGTAGTGACTGAGCAAGAAAAGAGGGAGCGAGAGAGATGCAAATGTTGACCTTGTTTTCTTGGTAACATGTAAATAGTTTTCGTTGTCACCACCTTTTGTTTTTGCATAAATCATAGGTTTGCCTGATTGGAAATACAGTAGGACTGTAGTGCTATCTGCTCATAACAAGGTTTAAGGCCAGAATGTGTCTGAAAAGCATCATTTTGAACAGCCATGTTAATATTTTGACATGATTCTAATAACACTGATAAACTCTTGTTAAATGGGCCAGCACGGATAAAGTATATGTTAAACTGTTAAGCCTGAATGTGGCATTAAAGTGACAGTTACAGGATAATGCTAAATGCTAAAATGTATGTGACAGTAGCATAAATATAGAAGAGCCACCAAGTCAGAAAACTGACTCAGTCATGTCAGTTACGCAGCAATATTTAGCTTAAGTTAGCTAACATTAAACACCATGATCTTATGAATCCTTTTCATTCGTGAGAGAAAAATTATGTTATAAAAGTTACAGTCTCACTTTAAAGCAAGGAGGAGCAGGGGCTTGAAGTGCACGCAGCTTTTCTCTTTGCTCAAATGACCCACGTTAACACTCTGTTCTGTGCCCTAGGAATATTTATAGTGGCCTCGTACTTGAGAGAAACACAAACATTCATTAGCGTTATCAATGAGAACTCTCCAGTGTGTTAATGCTTTACTATCAGCCTCATACAGCAGCTCGACTTCTGCAGCCTAGAATTTATTTACAGACTTCAGATTTTTTGCTAAGCTCCATCCCTCAGAGAGCAGTGTGTTTTCAGTAATTTATGACTTGTAGATAAAACATAGTCGTGGCAACAGTAAAACAACTACGTCCAGTACTAGACATTTTCTGAGTAAACTGAACTGTATGTGCACCAGAAATATTTTGACAATCTCAATTTTTTTTCCATTTTGTGGGGATCATGCTCAAGTATCATACCATCAGTCAAACTATACATTGCACTGAATTCATATATTCATTTATATGTTCTACGCATTGAAGTAAAAATCTAATTCAACTGGATCACAAGATTATATTTCTAATGACAAATTACTAAATGTACAGTTCTCCCTGGGTATAGAAACAAAATGATTCCTGAAACTCTGAAATGACATAATTGTCTGAAAGTTAAACAAGAGCCAATGCAAGCGTTTCTTTGTCCTTTTAAACTCTTCAGACCTTACTGTAGTACACTGCCCATTCCTTTTTCTCCACGTCATGGGTGTGTCCCTTTACAAATCCGTTTGCTGCTCCATTGGCCTCTCCATTCAGTCTGCCTTTGTTTTCACCATCTATTTGGTCCTTTCTCAGAGCCAGAGCTGGCTTACAGGTGTGCCAGTTCCATAAAACTTTATTCATATCATCCTGGGCTCTGATGCCCAGAAGCTTTTCTTCATCACTCTTCTTATCTCCGTCTTCATCGTCGCTGTCGTCCTTGCTGGAGCGATGGTGGTGGAAGCTGCGCATCTCCCCACTGATGTTCTCAAAGTACTGGTGAATGCAAACCTTGGCAAAACTCTTGGCATGCTCCTTACAGGTATCATCGAACAGCTTGCGCTCAATGTCAATGTAATGAGACCAGTACTTGGTCTTGAGGAAGGCGGCTTGAGTAAAGCATGGTCGAATAGCTCGGATCAGGAAGGCCGTGAAGGTCATCATGAGCAGAAACATCCATCCACATGCCTGTAAAATATAGTCATTATTAGAAACGTCTATATTAGTATGAGAAATTATACTACAGTATATGAACAAAATATAGATAAGAGAAATGGACTTTGGTTGAGAATCTGGTTAATCTTGACTTCTTCAGTCTGTCGAGAGCTTGCTGACAGTTTTATAACTCATTAACAGAATCTGTATATCAATAGACTTTTTAGAGACGTGTTACTTTTAAGCCTGTATAATTGCCCTTCGGCTGATCAAAGACCTAAATAACAGTGTGGGTGTTTTTGGACAGATTGAAATAGGTCCCAGTTCAATGAATAATAAATTTAGAGGCTTATCTATCCCTCTAATAAGCGAACAGGAAAGCTTCAGTGAGCTCAAAGTGCAAAGCTAGGGTCGGGTGGGGAGATTTAAGTTAACGACAGTTTTTGAGGAATAAAGCAAAGAAAATATGCTTAGTCATCATATCCTGTGATGAACTTGGAGAACTGCCTGCTGAAAATCTTCCCAACTTTTGGCCATCAAAAATAAAAACATTTATTATCTTTACATTACAAATGCCCTTAGAGGCTCCCCACATAATGAAAACACAAGGATGAATAAAACAATATTTCTATTGATTTCTATCTATTTCTATTCTATTATTTCATTATATATTAATAGGACATTACCAGTGTCTTCAACAGCAGTCATTTTGACTTGCACAGGTGTTAGGAACATTAATGATGACTCTGTTCTATTCAAGTGTCCCAGTAAGCCATGACAGTATGACAGTGAACCAGCATGTACAACACAAGGACCCTGAAACTGAAGGTGCTAAATGGAATTCAGCCATCATTTTTTGCTTTTCCAACGGTGACATGTCAAAATGTCTTCTGTAAACAAGGCATATGGTAGCTACAACCCTGATTTGTTCTTGTTACTATCGAAAAAAAACAGTCTAGCCATGTTATCAGTGTTAACTAGCTAGCTTTGCTAACCCCAAATTTCCAAATAACCATGCTAGCTTATAGCTAACAGCAGTAGCCACTTTTATTCAGATTTTTTTTTTTTTTTTTACATTTTGGCCAGAGTTCTTCCTGTGTTATTCAAATGTGCCATTTAACTGACGTTTGGTCTTTAAAATAGTCTAATTTGCCTCCAGGTCTGTCCCTATAAAAAGGTTGTCGGCTCAGTTTAAAACCACTCAGAAAAGTGGAGAACAAAATCAGCAGGCTACCTGTGAAATACACTTGATGTATCGTGATGCTGCCACTCTTATTTCCTGATGCTCAAATAGGTCTTTGCATGGAATCCTCGCCAGCAGTTTTATCTTCTCAGTCTCTGACATCTCCGCCACAAA
This sequence comes from Macquaria ambigua, assembly GCA_008360985.2. Lineage (NCBI taxonomy): Eukaryota > Metazoa > Chordata > Actinopteri > Centrarchiformes > Percichthyidae > Macquaria > Macquaria ambigua. The sequence continues at coordinate 68,759 of VMKM01002091.1, forward strand.
ACTGTAATTCCCAAACTTGTTAATATCCAAGTTGATGCTGAAAGCACAGAGGAAGCTCTTCCCATCCATGAGAGTGACGGACACCCACACTGCAGGTGCTATCAAGGATCTCTGTGTGATTGAGCAAAACATGTAGCGAAGGATTGATGGATCCTTCGTCCGTTTCCCCGTGGGTCTTTTCCATTCCTCTGCGAGCACTGACACATTATTGTTCAATACAAAACCTAACATAAAGAACCATATAGGTGGAATGATAAGCAGTCCGATCCCATAGGTGTAGTTGTATTCTGGCATACAGGGGCAGCTGAACTCAAAGGCAGAGTACATTTGCGCACTAGCTAGTGCCATGATTCCACAGATCCCATTCATAAAAGATTCCTGGTTGGATTGGAGGAACTGGAACATCATACGAAACTTATCCATCTTGGGAGATGTGGTGGATCTTTGGTTCAGATGAAATTAAACCTGTGAAAAGAAGTACAGTAGGAAGTTTGAAAAAGTGGTAGAAAAGGCACCACAGCATGCTGATTCTTGTGGCATTATGGTGCATATAATTCACTTGAGAATCATTGAGCTTTATTAGCCTAATGCTTAATAAATTGTTTACTATTGTTTCATAAAACATTGGTAAACAATTTATAGAGACGAGTTATAAGCCATTAATAAGCCATTATAAACCCTTTCCATATTAGAAAGTAGTACCAGAATCTCACATGCTCATAGTGAACTATGACTCTTATTCTAAACCAGCTTTCATGCAGAAATAACCCTGTTTCATCAATTTGATATAGAGATAATAATACAAAGTCAGGCATCCGTAGATATTGATCAGAAAGTCACATCACACACACCCACCCACACACACTTACCTATTTTCTTAAGAGTGGATGAACTAAAGGAAAGGAAAATTTCAAGTGATGAAAATGTCCGTAGTAAATAACTTGCAGTTCTTTATATACTTATCAGACATTGTAGCTCTGACTGACTGAGAGGTGTTTCTCGAACTCTGAGGTGAAGTTCAAAGCCGACCACATCATCTGTCATCATGCCCCTCCCTTCACAGGCACCTGTGTCTAGTGCGAGTTCTCATTCAACCCACACTTTCTCAAAAGTAAACCTGTTACAGTGCTCAGAAAACACTTCCAGTCCTTTCACACTTCACGTTAATGTTTTTTCTTACTTATATGAATGTACAGTATATGGTAGTGCTAACTCAAGTTACCTGAACCTTCGGGGATGCAGTGTTGTTCAGCCATAATGATCCAGACATGCAAAAATGGTCTCAAACCATTCAAATATCTGTGGCTTTGGTTGGGAAATGTGGTTGTTTTCCAAGAGGTGAACGTTGAATCTGTTTCCACTTGTTTAATCAGAACCAAATAAATCAAGGGACAATAGCTTATCGCATGCAAAATATAATTATTACATCTCCGAGGGATTTGGAGATTTATTTCACATAGCCCTTTGAACTCAACTGCACCCACTGAATGAGGCAGAGCTCGACAAACCAGTTAGAAGCCCACAAGAGGATGAAAGGCAGGGGCTTACTCTCCTATTCATAAACACAAACCATTTTCCACACATAGTTTTTGTTTTAACAATAGTATGTGGCCTAATGCTTGGTCCTTCATAACGCAATACAATATATTTGTCATTCAATCAGCGACAAAGAGTACATTTCAGGCTATTCTGAATATGCAGTTAAACTTACAGGAAGTCTGCGCTATCTATTTTCTTCTGTGTATTGCACAGGAAGATGTCACAGCAGAGCACATGGGCAGGGTGTGCAGGAAATAAGTCACGAAAGACCTACATCTAAAATAGGAAGAGATCACTTAGCCTGTAGCTGTGCAAGGTTAGTCTCTTGCTTCCTCTTTTGTACCTATTCACACATAACCGGAACGTTGCAATATTGAGATAATTCATCACTTCTTTTGGTGCGTATTCTTGTTCTTCTCCTTTAATATTATGTGCAGTGATAAATGACATTTGATATACAATGTAATCACAGAAATGAGTAAAGAGGATCGAGGAAGTAGCATCTTTCTTACTGGCTTTGCATTATTGTGAAGTTTGCCAGCAGGAACTTTTCTCATAAAGTATTTTTACATATTCTTGCAAGGATTTTTATTCAATATTTTGTTTATACATATCTCAAAGAACACTAATGTACTTTTCAAAATCACTGATATTATGTGTAACAATTCTTTATGCTGTTTGACCTATTTGCAGACAGTATTGACGATGCAAGATACTCTGCTGCGAGTGTTGGTGGTAGCTCTGGGTCTCCTAACGTACCCAAGGGATGACCCCGGGGTTGAGGAATGGGATGAAATCACCACAGTGGGCATGCAAAAGCATGGAGACAGGCTGCCGAGAGGAAGAGAAAAACTGGACCACGAAATGACACCTGTCAGTGAGGAAATGACATATACTGACAATAGAGGGCCTCGGGATGACATTCCCAAGGAACAAAATCAGTCTGATGAACATGTTACTGAAAAAGATCAAATGTCAGTCGCCAAACAGGATTCAGAGGAAGACACTGCTGATAACAAATTAGAAGAAGGGGGACATTTTATAGCAAAGACTGCTCTGAAGACGTCACAATTTGACTATGAGCAAAAAGGAAATTTACAGCTGGACATGAAGAGTAAACGGGGAGAAGACATCCAGACTGATGGCTCTTTTAGAGACCCAAGCAGACCACAAGGGCAACAAGAAAAACCTGAGGAGAAGGAAGTGTTCAGCTCCGAAGAACAAGAACCACCTCTGTCACACCGTCACACCAAGACATCAGAAAATGAAACTTCAGAGGCGGCCATCGCTGACTGGGAGAAGGATTACCTCTGGTACATATGGAACATATTCTCCATCATTTCCATGATCCGTTTCTTTAGGAAATGCCTAGGGAGAAATTCCCAAATAAAGCAAGAAGTCACCAGGGCCTTCCCAGTGACCTGCACCGCTGCTGAAGTGCAACTACCAGACAGCGACACTCTGCTGCGATTTCATTCGAAATGTATTCAAGTCTCATCCCATGACAAGTGGAGGGAGGAGGAGTTTTTGGAGGGGTTTGCAAACGATCTACTGGAGGCCATGAGGACCGTCTGTGATAGAAATGGCGGTATGGTGATTGAGGACTTTCAGATGGTGGATGTGTGCGATATCATTGTCCCCTTTACCCCACCTGATCCATATAGTTTTCAGTGTCTGCTGTGGAACAACCAGGCGAGTGACCTGCTACTAGATATGCAAGTATGTGGTCAAATAAAACTGGTAGAAAATAAGAAAATCCCAAATGGCTGCCACTGTCAGTCTCCTGATGCAGATGATATGGTTTGCCTGCTGCATTGTGAGACTGACAAAGTAAAGACGAAAATGATTGATGTTAAGGATGGCCTTCTTTGCATGAAGAACTCCCCATTCCTCTCAAAATCACAGGTGACCAGATGGTTTCAGAGCACTATCAAACAAGCGTGGGCATTGATTTCACATAAGTATGAGTTTGAGCTGAACATTCGCTACATTGATGCTCCAGGTGCTCTGGTAGTTCGATTCAGATCAGGGAAGAAGATTAGCTTCAGTTTGAATCCTGTGGTTAAATTCAACACTGATGCTCATTTCTTCATTACTTCCTGCTCCCCAAACAACTTTGATACTTTCTGGACGCTCTCCATGACCAACTATCAAGACTATTTCTTAGAACGCATCTCTAAACGCCTACCTGAAAACTCATGCCACAGTCAAACTCTTGAAATTGCACATTTCCTTCACAGGCGACAGACAGCACTGTCAGGAAGTAGTGCCCTCAAGGATTTTCATTTCAAAATGGCACTAATGCATCTGCTTCTGACGAAAGACCCGTCACAGTGGAAACCTAACCAGGTGGCTTGTAGGCTACGAGACTTACTGGCCTTCCTGGAGAGAAGCCTCGAGAAAAAGCGGTTGCAACATATTCTTATTGGGAACCCTTTAACTCAGAAGGTTATTGAACTTCCTGCTGAATTTACTCAAGCACAGACTGTGAATCTCTTCCATCCCCTTGTGGTACACAACTGTATCTACAGAAATGCTGTGATGCATTTTCAGGAAATGTTAAGAAATGCACACATGTTGATACATGATTATGTTGATAAGTGCATTGACTGTGGCAATTGTGCCATAAAAACAACAAAAAAAAAAAACAAGAAAAGTCAGTTTTGAAGAATAAGTGAACTCAAATTATGGTTTTAATGTCTTCACTCAGCATTGAATGAGTTATGTTACTGAGCAATAGAATCAAGCATTTTAAATTTTAAAAATTCTCAATATCCACATGAAGTGTTCAGTAATCATGCTCCCAGTACTTTAGGAAATCTCTATGCTCTTCCATGTCGGGGTCCTCCAAACTGAATGTGTCAGCGTCGAAGGATTTCATCCGAGGCTCAACCTCCACATATTCATCCTTGCTGCTCGAGCCGACCTTCCAAGAGTGGCTGGAGATCACGTTGCTAGAAGCTGTTGAAATAGGACATGATAAATTCCAGACCTTACATTTGTTTCAAGATTCTGTAAGACTGCCCAATTGTCAAATAAGGGATAAGCACTTTGGATTTGCATTGCCTGCTTCATCGACTTAATTCTGTGCCAAGTTGAGGCTCATGTCTAAAGATACTGCATTGCATTTCATAACAGGTTTCGTCAAGATTTTGCATTTTTCCATAATGTGTAAAACACAAGTGGAAACTTACTTTTAGTCTGCACCGAGGAGCAGGTAGATTCACAGCAGGTGCATACAGAGTCATCACCGTACAGCTCCTTCCACCTAAACCATAAACAAGGTTCAGGTCTAGACTAATGCCAGCTGGTAAGCTTAGTGATAAACTGATCAATACAATTAACACCACAGGTGGCAATACTCAAAATACAACTGCTGACAAGTTTAGTTTTGACCATCAAGCGCACATGGAACATTTCGTCCTACAAGACTTTCAAACGCAGCTACCACCACCTGTGGATGTTTTACTTTAGCCAGAGTCAACTCACGTTTTGGTAGCTGTATCATAATTGCAAGCCTTTGAACTCGGGGTTGGGGTAAGTTTCCCCCAAGAGATTGAACAGTGCATGTAGAGTTGCTGAAAGAGATTGAATTTCAGTGTTAACACACATTTTCTGTTTAACACAGAGCTCTGTACCACCTGCCTCTCGACAGTACCTGTGATGAAGTGGAAGTGGGAACTGTGTCCTTGAAAATCAAGGCACCCACACTGAATTTCTGGGCCATCTTTGAGGCACCAGTGAGGAACTGTGACAGTTGTGTCATCTTGGCATCAATCATGCAGCTGCAATTAGAGAGAATATGCAAACTTACCTCTAAACCACCAAGTGACATGCCCATCTTATGCTGAAATAATTTAAATCTTACCCTTTGTTGTCAATAACGGTATATTTAGGATTTGAGCTGGGGTCTTGGGAGGCAGTCATGAAGCACTTGTTGATGTACATCCTCTGTGCTTCAGAGCTCGAAGTGCTGTCAGTTCCCTTGGCCTCAAAGTACATTGGTTGGCCCAAGGTGTAGGTTTTGGTACTAGTGATTTCATTCCCTGATGCTGTGGCAAAATGAGGGACGTCAAGTCACTGGACAATTTAGATACTTACACACATGTTTAATGTTTGTGAGGGATTATTTGAACCCTGCCTGAGCTCTTAGCAGAATATGCAGCCTGAGAATACTTGTAGTATATACACACGCTTTAGTATTGTATGCTTTTATATAGTATTTTAGTACACCGTCAAATGCTTACAAAAGGACAGATAACAGACCTTGCTATGGTGGCATGAAAAATGGTAAATAAAACATTTTTATGGACCAAGTTAGTCTCCTGCTTTAAATTAATTTTGAATTCAACATCCCTATTTGCATCAATTACAGGTGTGTATTTAGCTCAAATGAAGCTGAACAAGTCCCACAAGCTTTGTCAGTTTCCTTTGTTATCACCTCAGTTTATCCTGCCCTTTGTCCACATTTTTAGCTGCCATTTTCCACCATGTTACTTATTGACCTCAAAAGATATTGTACCATTTATATAGTTTCCCCCCCCTACTTCTGTCCAAGGTGCATATCTAGACTTTTCAGCAGCACATTTGTAGCCAGGTTTAGTTTAGATATATCTGCTAGAACAGGAATCAATCACATGTAAATTGTGAACATACCATCTTGAGGAGTAAGGGTGAAAGTACTTTTTGGTTGGAGTGCTTTGAAAACTGTGCCTCCCTGTAGTTTAGGATAGAAGCCAACTTCATAGGAGTGAAAAAACCTGAAACAGTCAAGTGAAAACTCACATTAATACAAAAAACAGCAATTATTGATTGCCCTGTATTCTTAACAGTATGCAAAGTGTTGCTGAAATTGATACATTTAAATTTACAAGAGCATTAAGAATTTATTCTTAATTCTGGTAGATAGGCAATATATAAAATCTATAACCTAGACCTAAAATTCTTATACAATCTGGCTAAGACTAAACTAAAAATCTTACCTGTAATATTTACACTGCAGGGGAATATCAAATGGCATTTCCCTTAAAACCACACTGGTTGGCTTGTAGCGGAGCACATTGCGAATAGACAGAAAGTGTCTATTACTCTGGAACATAAACATTTGTGTTGGTCTCAGTTTGTCAAAATGAAACAAAGAATGTATGTATTGAAAATAAAGAAATTAACAGCTTTACAAACCTCCTTCCTGAATCCACAGTCAGTTTTCAGAAGGTACAGAAGGTAGTAATGTTCTTTGGTACCTTGGTTAACAGGACACTTGCCTAGTTTCAAATATTTGTATGCATCCGTAGTCTTAAAGACCTCTCTCCTGATTCTTACATACATTCTGTCAACATGGCACAGGATTTCGACCAACTTTGGACTGGCGACAGCTGCTGGAGTAGGAGCAGCAGTCACAAGTAACATTTCCTTGGCCAAGTAAGGGAGGGGTCTGGCACCCTTTTCTGGCTTGAAAACCTCTTTCAGGTTCTTGGAGGCAGAGACAACCCGATACTCAGGGACTTTCTTGGCTTCAGGAGTTGAAGATGCACTCCTCCAGAATTTGGTTTGAGGTGCAGGGGCTCGCACCACTGCTTCACCTATCACTGTCTCCATTCTCTCCCACTCTAATTCAGGATCTTGCACAGACAGGCCATACCTAGCCCCACTTCTAAACCTATAACTATATGCAGAACAAAACAGCAATAACAGAAGCCCAGCATGCATCAGCTCCATTTTCACTCCAGCAGCTGCGTCCCACTGATGCTAACCCCTCACCTAAACAGGCTGTCTATGAGAGTGGTGTTTCACCTGGCTTTTGTATTCTGCAATGGAGCAGAATTCCCACAGCTGCTGCAAATGCCAATCAGGAACAACCAATGAGAGGTGACCAATAATAATCACCCCTAACAGGCCATACCTTTCTCTATATCTGTCATACACCAGTGCCGGTTTGTAAGTTATATCATAATGTGACATTTCCTTATCCATGTCAATCCAATGGTATAACATGGAAAATAAAGTATAAATGAAATCAGTCAATTCAGTTTACTCAGTAGGTAGGGTTGACTTTTTTTTCCTCCGTGGTGAGGCAGCAGCAGAGCATTTCCACCCGAATATCAATAAAACGTGGATCATACATAGAATAAGGCTGACAGAGCCAAGACATCAGTTGCATCATTATTATTAAATATATATAAAAAAGTACTTTGTATTAGTATAACACATTAAATAAACTGAGACATAAAATTACAATAAAACTAAAATAAAAAGGTGCAAAAGGCCTTACTTAAGGCAAGTTACCTTACTAAAATCTTCTAAAATAATTCCGAAGCAGATTAATTATATGTACACATTTCCTGTTACTGACAATTTTAAGATTCTCGATGTAATTTCCTAGATCAATAGATCAATCAAATTCAAAAGATGAGGGTGATTTTGAAAACTCGCGCTAATGTATATAAAATCAGGCAAATAAAAGTAAGTAAATTAACAATATGTTGTAAAATAAAATGTGTGTTTCTTTTATTTTTAAATCACACCCGGATGTTACGCAGCCAATGATGTCAATACCAGGAAGTTCCAACACAGTCCACTTGGCTAGACGTTGAGCTCGGAAACTGAATATCCCTCGTTGGCTTTTTTCTTTATAAACAAAGTGAAACAATCGTATTTGGTTTGGTAGATTACCGTTTTATGTAGGACTAAACAGTCTCGTTTTTACTTTGTATCCTCTGACTGTGCTAGAATGCGCTATTGCCGTTTCTGTTAGCTGGCTAGCTAACAAACCAGCTAACAGCTAGTTAAGGTTGTTTTGATTATTAATGTCGACATTAACGTTACATCCACGGTGTCTGGACTCAGCGTCCAGTGCTAGTAACGTACACTGACAGGTTAGTTTGATATAGTCCAGTCGAATCAGGAAATTATTTTATGTGTTAGACGTTACAAAGAACAGAGTTAATGTAAATCGTGGGTAGTGCACCAGCTAGCTGGTTAGTTAACCTTAACGTCAAACGACAGTCGCCTAGCTTTAGCTACCACTTTTGGGGACCGTCTGTCCCTCGCCCCGAACAGTGAACGTCTGGCGAGCTTAAAAAGCTCTCTGCGAACCGGATCCAATGCGTGGGATGATGGGGACCCAGAGTAGTCCTGTAAAGAGTTACGATTATCTCCTGAAATTTCTTTTGGTGGGAGACAGCGATGTCGGGAAGGGAGAAATCTTGGACAGTTTGCAAGACGGATCAGTAGAGTCTCCCTATGCCTACAGCAGTGGTGAGTAGCTGTCTCTGCTTTTGTTCAGTTGTTTAGAATTTAATTAAAAAGCCTAGAATGACCAACATAAACTAACTTTGTGTGGATTGTGTGTAATCTCAGGGATTGATTACAAGACCACCACAATTCTGTTGGATGGGAGAAGAGTGAAATTAGAGTTATGGTAAGTGTTATTAGCTCTCTAGAATTATCAAGCCAATAGCTGCAGTAATGAACAACAAACCCATAGTATATTGGTCTACTTACATGTGTTTGTCTTCAACAGGGATACATCAGGGCAAGGCAGATTCTGCACCATCTTCAGGTCTTACTCTCGTGGCGCACAGGTGAGGACTTTTGAGCAAAGTTGGTGTTTTTCACTCATTATGTAATTTTGTATATATGTCAACATGTTTGGCTTTCATTCCACAGGGCATCCTGCTTGTGTATGACATCACCAACGGCTGGTCGTTTGATGGCATTGACCGCTGGATCAGGGAAATTGACGAGGTAGGTTGACAAAGAAATACAGGAAATGCATGGGAAGGGGGTACATCCTGTGTCTGTATCCTTCTGTCCCTGAGAAAGACCATTGTCTATTAGTTAACGCAACTAAGAATGAGATATGTAGAATAGCTTTTTCGAAATCCAGTTGAAGAGATACAACAGAATTTGGTGACATTCCCTAAATATAGCAACAATATTGTTTATTTCCATCAGCATGCCCCAGGTGTACCCAGGATCCTGGTGGGCAACCGGCTTCACCTGGCTTTCAAGCGGCAGGTGCCAACGGAGCAGGCAAGGGCATATGCAGAAAAGAACAGCATGACTTTCTTTGAGGTCAGTCCGCTGTGCAACTTCAACGTCATCGAATCCTTCACAGAACTGTCGCGCATTGTGCTGATGAGGCACGGGATGGAGAAATTCTGGAGGCCCAACAGAGGTGAGCTGGTTAATCATTTTTGCATGCCAATTCTGTCAGATTAGGAATGTATACTTTTTTTTCTATTGTAGAAAAAAGGGCAGTTCTCACAAATGACAAAAAAAATTGCAGAAAGTTTTAGTTGTAATTTGTCTTGAGTTTGAGATATTCACCTCTAAAATTTCTCCCGCCACCCTAATGCAGTGGACATGAATGTAATTTCCTTTTGTAATCTTCAAAACATTTCAGAATTACATTTGAAAGCATTGTGAATTCCCAGAAAGTGTACCAGTTACTCTGGATAACCCACAGTCCTTGCTGTCAACAGTTTTCATTGGTACTATTTATTTGGCAGAAAGTAGTTCCAGAAAAAGCCATTCAATGCAAGGTCTGTGGATTAGGGCTGCAGCTATCGATTATTTTAGTAATCGAGTATTCTACCGATTATTCCATCGATTAATCGATTAATCGGATAAGAGATACTTTTGCCTTATTAAAGAGCAATAGTAAATTCACAAAAGAGAAAAGAAGAGTATATATGTTTAAAAAGGTAAACATATACATAAACATTGCTTTTAAGTCGGTGCAACTTAACTTTCAGAACTACAGTTAAGAACGTACATTAGCCAGTCTTATGAACATGACATGAATAAAGCTCAGGCTTTCACAAACTGACTGCAGAAGGTTATTTGCTGTGGTTATTTTCTTTAGCAAAACATAGCTAACTTAGGAACATAATAACTAGCCACCATGTTTACGTTCTTAACAAGCCATTACATATAGCCATAATTAACTTAAATTCTTCACTAGCCTTCAACTCAACTAGCAATCATATTGCTAAGTTAAATGCTAACGTTAACGTTACCTTGTGTCGGGTCCGTTCTGTGGACTGCGTATACAAACTTTTGACACTTTCTGTCATTTTCTCTGGCCTGTCCCTTCGCCTCGCTCCTCACTATTATCTCTACCTTTCTCCATTTTCCAGTCCGCGCCATCAAATCACGTCTACTTTACGTATCCACAACGTAAGCGCTCTGTGAAGCTAGACACAATTAGATCCAGATCCACACTCCAGTTGGTGGCGGTAATGCACCATAGTGTTGTTTGCCAACTGCCATAAAACCCGAAGAAGAAGCGCTCTGTGCGGCAGTAATAATCATCCGTGGAAACGCAGTGACCACTGAGCAGTATGGATTAAACGAAGCTTCGATGCAAAGAATTAGCATCGAGGATTTTTAGTAATCGAGTTACTCGAGTTTCTCGAGGAATCATTTCAGCCCTACTGTGGATTATCCAGAGTAACCTGAACATTGTTTTTGGAACAACACGCTGCTCTTGAGTGTAATTAATTATGTATATCTGTTGTTGAGTTACAATTTCAAGGTACTTCACAATGCCAATTTTCGTGAAGTGGCACTTTTTACTCCGAAAAGAAATTTCAACTTACAGAGTTGCAGCCTCTTTAACTATTTGTTTAAATAGCTTTTGTCTTTCAGGTGTTTTTGTTATTTTTTTCTGAGAAAATGGCATAAAAATGTAGCAACACATGAGCACAGCAAAACGAGTATTTGTCACATGATAGAACTACCACATCATCACCAAAATCTAGTTATTTAAAACTCTTTAAAAGCTATACATTATTATTTTAGATATATTGCTATTAGACAAACAGGTGTGTAAGTGTAAGCTATTTGCAACTTTATTGTTCGGAGAGCCTTGAAGGGACTGGAAATAAGGAAGGGAAAAACGCAACGAGTTAACAAAATAAAGCTTAAATATTGATAACAGCATGACAGACAAAATTTATAGTGCAAACAGTAAGAAATGTGCAGGGGTGAAAATCTTTATCTGGCAGAGGGCATCAGCTTGGTCTCCACTTTTTTGTGATGTCCAAATAGTATCTGACATGACATCCAGTCGTAACATCCATATTCCCTTTTCTTGCTCCACAGTCTTCAGCCTCCAAGATCTGTGCTGCCGTTCGATCGTCTCCTGCACACCGGTGCACCTTATTGACAAGCTGCCCCTCCCTGTGGCCATCAAGTCCCACCTCAAGTCTTTCTCTATGGCCAACGGCATGAATGCAGTCATGATGCACGGACGCTCCTACTCAGTGGCCAACAGCACGGCCTCAGGTGGTAGCAGCGGCGGAAGCAAAGCCAACAGTCTCAAACGATCAAAGTCCTTCAGGCCTCCACAGAGTCCTCCAAAGGACTCGTCGTCCTCCTCTAAGGGGAACTGTAAGATTTCATAGTGAAGGAGCGGACTAAGGGTTGCCTCCAGAGGGCCAGTATTAAAGGTGTTGTTGCTCCAAGAGGTCACGAGGCCACAGAAGAGCATGGGGAGCTACCAGCAACCTTCAACAGAAACGGATATAGCTGTGAACTCACACCGACCTTTGGACCAACTTGGATCGTTGGATCGGTTTCTGTTCTCTTTGCGCTTGCTGGTGCCATCTTGTGGATGTCCGTTTACCCGTACTCTTTACTACAGAGACTCGCTGTGATCAAGTACAAGAACAAGATTTCCCTGGGACCAACAGATGTGAATCATCACTCACCTCTTAACACTACAAATGAGTGGAGGGACATTAGCTAGCTTTTATTTGGAAAAAGATTGTTTACTGTATTTAAAGTTGGACTTGAAGTTATAAATATACTGTATGTGCTTGTTGTTTTGGTCTGTGTTTGGTAATTGATCTTGGAGAGGAGCTTTTTATGCTTGTTTTGTCTTGAATGTTTTGGGAGACCTGCTTTGGTGTACAACTTTTTTGTGTGTCTTGTGCCTTTTGTCTACCGTACAGAATTCCCTTTGCAGCCTCAAGGGTGCTGAGCTACTTGTTTGAAACTCAGATTAGTTAAGTTTTAAATAAGACTGGCTTAAATTGAATGTCATGAGTCGAGCAGGGCTAGTTTCCCAGACAGACTAGTACTAAACTTAAGGAAAAAACCTGAAGAGTTAACTGTTAACCGTTCTTAGTCTAGCACTACTAAATGTGTGAAATAGTCCAGCAAAGTTGAGCCAAGTTGTCTTGTTTTGAAGACTTCCTGCTGGGCCCCTAAATTCCAGCCCAAATGAATTCTATCTCTGTCAGTCATCAGTTTGAACATCTGTTGACTTTCTCAGGCCATTTTTGCCTCTAAATCTAATATCCTTAGTTGTATCATGTCTTTAACTGGTTTAAACCACCAACAGCATGATCAATGTCAATCTATTAACTCTTGGGGCAACTCAGAGATTGCTCGGTGCCGATGAGGAAACCTTGTACAAACTCGGATGTCCGGATTGTTTGCTCAGTCGTGGCGTTTTGCCTCCAGAAAGTGCCACAATCGTGTCTTGGTTGTTAACAGGAATTTGTAAACTCAGTGGATATCGGTGAGAGGGATATTTTAATTTGATAGCTTTTTGGATATTTTATGTATATGCTATGTATTTATGAATGTAAAACAATATTCATCTGCTACTTTTCTGTGGCCATGTGGTAATATGTGGGACTGGAAGAATCAGAGGTGGAAAGTCATTGGGTACATCTGCTACTGTAATATTTTTACTGAGCATTGCTTCGTGTCTGAGTATTTGTACTTTTCCTGCTTAAGTTAATTCTTATTTTCCAAAAAAAGTATTGTGGACATTTACAATACAAGACCCATGTAATGTCAGATGAATTTCAGAAAGGACACAGGAAATCTTGCGTTTTTTAAATCAGATATGATGATATTGTTTCTTTTAATAATTGAATAATCTACACAAATACTTTTATTCTGATATAACTCAGTTTTCTTTCCACCTCTGATTAACATGTGCTGTATTTCCACTTCAACGTTCCCAGTGTCATGGCTGTATGTCTGTGATGAGGTCATCGAGGACATACAAAATTGGTGCATGTTTTCTGTGGTGTATTGAGACCAGTACAATAGGCAGAAGTCTTGGGTGAACATTTAAAGCACTATATGTAAACGTTTGATAATGATTGTTGCCATCAGAGCTGTGTGTCGAAAGGTTTGGATACGGGATTTATTATAATTCTGTCTCCATTGAAAACAGTCGCCCGTCAAAATAAAGGGTAAAAACGACAAGGCTGCGTTGTGTTTTCATCAGCGTGCTATGCTGCTGGGATGATTTTTCATTCTTTATCAAGGTCATTGTGGGAATTGTGGGAATATGTTTTGTACCCTTTGTCCAGTCCGGGGCCGCCGGTGCTCAAGTGCAATAAAACCCGTGTGGGGGTGCTGAATTGATTAGCTGCTCTCTCGGTATTGGCCAGTTTTGGATAACCGGCACATCGCTGCAGCGCATGAATGCAGCGCGGTCAAAAGTCACCCAAAGGGTGCAGGGTCACTTCCAATGAAAAGATGAGGGGTGCTGCTTCTCATCGCCTCGGAGCTGCGCCGGGACAAAGATGAGTCGCGCACTATTGAAAATGTGGCGCTTTACGCCTTCCCACCTGACCGTGGCATCTCTGAGCTCCGTGTGAATGAGGGACGGTGGTAAATTGACCGACGTCTAGACAAGACAGGCGTAAACAACATGTTTTGCCAGACATGATGCGACACGCCCCGTGTTTGGTTTTCACGCTTTCCGCCGCGCGCTCCAGGCGACTTTTTACAGTTTGCTCTTTGATTTGCGCAAGAAAACTAGTATCTGCAGAAGTTTGTATTGCGTAAAACACCTGGAAACATGTAGTTACAACCGAAGATAGAATTATGACCAACAGCTCTCAGGGAGAAAACAGCTCATTACCATATTTATGAATGACACCTCTATAAATTCTGTCTGGACACATTTAACGTTGGATTTCTCACCGGAATGTGTACCTCCGTGCGCACGGTTGTTGGGACAGCTTGCCACCAAGGCCCCACGTTTTCTTTGATGTTTTTACAATGTTTGTCCAGTTGCTTAGCGAATGGTGCTGCTTCATAAGATTTTCAGACACTGGACGACCACGGGGGCGGTCAGAGGGGCTGCCCTTTCCACCTCCATTCACACTCTGAAAGGCTGATGTTGCGTCTTTCTCTCTCATTGTGCAGTTTCGTTCGCTTATTTCGCTGTTCGGGGAAATCGACCTGAATGAGAGTTTGCCCATTGTTGCACGAGTTTTGTTTTGATTATCAAGGCAAATATTCCATGCATTTTTAAACGCGTTTCTGGGATATATTTTGTTCAGTGCAGCGTATGGGGACTCGTCTTGATCTTTGGGATTGCTACAACCCTCCTCTCTGCACACAGCAAACTGATTTCCACAATGTTTACGCACAGAGCGGACGACTGGATTGGAAAATCGACATTAGACTTACTCCGAATTTGAAGACCTAAAGGAGGAATGGATTTACTCGGTGGGCGACTCATGCAAAAGAGCAATAATGTATAAAATCCCTCTGCAACTTTTGGAGGATAGATGTATAAAGGATAAAAGTTGGCATACTGCACCCGACTCAAATAAACTACTGTTAGGATGGATACGTGCGTGTTTGTTGATGCTCTTGGTTTGCGAATTATCCGAACTTTCTTTGTGCGCAAGTGTGGCAGGATCCAAAGTTGAACACGAAGGATTTTGTCCTAACAAGCTGGATTCCAATCTCTGGGTTGATGCGCAAAGCACCTGCGAGAGAGAATGCAACGTCGACGAGGTGATGTTATTTATGTTATCGCCGTTAGTGTTAAACTAATAATCATCTGTTCCGTTTGTGCTTTGTTCGTTTACATAAATGCTGTTTTGTGTGTGCATTGTATCTGTGCAGGACTGTGCTGACTTTGAGAAATGCTGCACCAACGTGTGTGGCCTCAACAGCTGTGTGGCTGCACGTTTCTCTGATGGCACCCCTGCCCAGACAGATGGGCAGGGTGGAGGAAAAGGAAATGATGCCCCCATCTCCACAGCGACCTGTGAGGGCTTCATCTGCAGCCAGCAGGGAGCAACATGTGACATCTGGGATGGACAGCCCATCTGCAAGTGCCAGGACCGGTGTGAGAAAGAGCCCAACTTTACCTGCGCTTCGGATGGCCTCACCTATTTCAACCGCTGCTACATGGACGCGGAGGCCTGCATCCGTGGGGTGACTTTAACTGTGGTCACCTGCCGCTTCTACCTGGCCGGACCCCACACCAGCCCACTGCCCCAGGACACTACAGCTAACCCCACCCCGACAACCTCCCAGGAGGACCCCATGTCCCCCACACTGTACTCCAACCCTCACCACCAGTCCATCTATGTCGGAGGCACAGTCAGCTTCCACTGTGACGTTATTGGAGTCCCCAGACCTGATGTAACGTGGGAGAAACAGAGTGAACGGCATGAACGGCTGGTCATGAGGCCTGACCAGATGTATGGCAACGTGGTCATCACCAACATCGGTCAGCTTGTCATTTACAACGCGCAGGTGTGGGATACAGGTATCTACACCTGCATTGCACGGAATCCTGCAGGGGTTCTTCATGCAGACTACCCGCTGTCTGTCATCCGCCGGGCTGATGATGATTTCTCTGAAGATCCTGAGATGCCCATGGGGCGACCATTCTCACCAGCGGACTGCCTGACTGAAGTAGACCTGAGAGTGTGCAGCAGTGAGCGTCACGTGGACTGGTATTATGACAGCAAGCTGGGCTCCTGCATGGCCTTCAGCAACGGTGGATGTGACGACAGCCGCAACCGATTTGAGACTTATGAGGAGTGCAAGGCCTCCTGTCAGAGAGAGGGGATGGGCATCTGCTCCCTGCCTGCTGTCCAGGGCCCCTGCAAAGTTTGGGAGCCACGTTGGGCCTGGAATTCCCTCATGAAACAGTGCCAACCCTTTGCATATGGTGGCTGCCATGGGAATGCCAACAGCTTCCGCACCAAGAAGGAGTGTGAGGCAAACTGCCCACAACCCAAAAGGAAACCTTGTAAGACCTGTCGGGTGAAGGGGAAAATGGTGCCCAGCTTATGCCAGAGTGACTTCGCTATCGTGGGGCGGCTGACAGAGCTGGTGGAGGATCTGGACTCTGGGTTGGCCCGCTTTAGCTTGGAAGAGGTCCTGAGAGATGAAAAGATGGACTTGACTTTCTTTAATACCAAGCACCTAGAGGTGACTATTGCCAAGATAGACTGGAGCTGTCCCTGTCCCAACATCACCATGGAGGAAAACCCTCTGCTGGTGATGGGTGTAGTGCAGGATGGCATGGCCATCATCCAATCAGACAGCTATGTCAGAGCCATAACTGAACGCAGACTTAAGAAGCTACGTGAGGTTCTGGATAAAAAGAACTGTGAGGCATTGTAAAAGTCCCAGGACTCACACTTGTTAGCCCACTAAGCATCTGTGGTCACCTTTACCTCCAACAGTGAGGATAAGCAACAAGAAAAGCTGATACTTAATAACAACTCTCAAAAGACAAAATTATGTTAAATACTGTATGTTAATGAAGTTATGAGATAATTTGTATCATTACAACACAGGTTGTACTACATTCCAGATGTGTTGTGAGCCCATTAATACCAGTGCTGAAATGCTATTTTTTAAATAATTTTAATTTTGATATTCTTTCTTCTGACATGTATTCTGTATGTTTGTATTATGAAAAAGGTAGTAGCTACACAAGTTGATCAACTTGCAAAAATGCCTAGCTTGTGATGCTAAAGAAATAGACACCTACAGTATGTTACCTCTATATTGTGTTTTTTCTGTTTTATTGTATGTTTATTTTGTATTGGGCTCTTCATATTAGTCATTTACATAGGTGTTTTATATAGGTTTCCTTTTGTTCTTATGTATGATTTCAAGATCTACGGTACAGCACATTCTCTCTTATATATCTCCCTCTGCAAAGCACTTCTGCTAACAGTCTCTGCAAACTGAATGACGAAATAAAAGGAGTAGGTGGCTGTATCAAGGTAAACATAGTACACAGACAACATATATGTGAGCCTTATTCATTTTACTCAAGTGTGCAATACAGAAGAATATAGTGTATCATAGATGACAGTATTTCAGTTCTGATTAAACAATTCCATCTAAAGTCAATGTGTATTAGAATATGAGGAAACGATTCATTAGCAGTTCTGGAAAATTTGGCACTGAATCTGAGTTTCAAGTGTAAGTTAAGGCGTTTTGACCATCCAGAAAAGGAACAACAGGATACTTCACACCAAACTCTCTTTCCTGAACAGAAGACACTTGTTGTTTGCCGGCATGTCCATCTAGCAAAGAAAACGTTTAAATCCATATATTAGTAAACCAATAATTCCCATAACTGCATTGTTTAGGCTCTCATCGTTTTACATTTCAAAGATAAAAATGGTGTTGGATGCTTAAATGAGCTGTTTTACTTACTATTTTCTCCAGGAATAAACCATTTCTTTGTGCTGTAGAATTAAGGAGGGAGATATCCCTGAGTCCCCACTCTGGGTTCCTGTAAGATTAAAACATAGCCTTTCTATATCTTTTACATCTTTGCATTATTTATTATATGGATGACAAAAACAAATGAACCTTCATGATTATGTATACAATGCTGCTCTCTTACACAAAGCAAATAGATGCTACTATATGTCTGATCTGATGTGGAAGTAACATCTGTTAAGTAAAATTCATGACTACTGAATGTTTTTGACAAGACTTCCTTTCAAATGTCTTAACAGAATTAACTTCCATGAACTTTACCTCTGCCGTAGGCTGTAGTCAAAGTCAACATTACTCTGAGGGATGATCTGACCATTCACTGCATAGGGCTGAGGGTAACGACAAAAGATGTTATGTAGCATATAATGTCACACTTTTATGTTTAGATTTGATAAAGTGTCATGGTTATGGTAAGTGCATGTTTATGACAGCATGAATTGGGTTTTCACTCACCCCATATGTCAGCAGAAGACCTTGCGGCTTCAGCACTACTCCAGCCCCTTTGAATAAACCCTGGAAGAAAATAGCGATGTCTTAAGGTACTAGCATCACATCACATCACATGCAGTGGGGGGTTGAGAGGCAGGATTGACAACTACTCCAGCCCTTTGTGTTGTTGGTCTTTTTTATAGACTGAGGCAGAGATTGTAAAGGGGCATTGCTTACAGTTATTATCTGAGGAGTCAAAAGGCTCATACTGTATACACTCTGGGGGGCCATACACTGCAATATTTCCGCTTTATGGAAACTGAACACCAGGACCAGTCAATATATCACTGTACAAAACTTAAAGCAGACTATGTAAACGTTGAAAGAAGAAATAACGCAATATTTTTCTTAGAAATGAAAATCTGAATTTATAATAAAACACACTCTTGCTCAGTTCAGTACACTTATAGGTTTCGCTGCTATACCCTTACTTGGTCTGGGATGACCAGTAGCATATGATGGCTAATGTTAGCTGGTATGGAACTGATATTACTGAGTAGGTTTTGTGACTTTTGACTCTTCTTTATTTATGCTACTGTTAGATTGTGTTTTAGGATTTACCATTCACCTGTAACTGCCACTTGTGGCCGCAGTGGCCCCTGTTCAATTTACATAAAGTTGCTTTGAGTAATAAAGAAAACCTTATGAAATATCTTGCTCACAACTATGTTTGAGTAGGATCAAGGCTGGATTAACCCACTAGTGGGGGACAGAGCAAAAATGAGCCGAGGGCCCCTTATTAGTAATTAGTTTGTGGGGAGTTGATTTATTACACATTTGTTTAGAAATATACTCCATGTAAGCACAATATAAACCTAAATAATAAAGGCCTTAAAACTTGATTTTATCAAGGCGCCCCTGTGCTACTCAGGGCCTCCAGATTATGGAAAAATGCAGGTACTGATAAGGCCTTTAACATTTCAGTTTATATTGTGCTTTAGTGGTTCATACAGTATTACCAAACAAATGTGTAATAAATCAACTCACCACAAACAAGTTGCCACACATTAAACCTGGAGCCTTCAGGGATCCTGAGGGCCCCAGGGGAAGTTACCCGCTTTGCCAGTTTTGGGTAGGATCCTTAGGTTAGATAAGACCAATCATGACACTATGTGCATATGAGCATCTATAAAATCAGCAGTCCTACCTCTGTGCAAGCAATCGGAGAAATGTGGATCATGTTGATATTAACTACCAGATCGAGGCTCTCTGGCTGGATCCCCCCCCAGTACTGATAGGGCAGAGAAGCATCCAGGTGGATGGCAGGCTTCACATTGTGCAGCTGGTAGTGGGCTCTGTACGCTTCTATACTGAGAATGGGAACAAAAGACATTATTGTTAATGCAGGCACCCTCCAACAAAACAAACGCAGCACAGTATGCCCGTCCTGCATCAGTACTATTAAATTAACTACCGTAATACCGGAGTTAAATGGCCAACGTCTTTCTTCAAGTTTGCTACGCAGAAATTAATCAATACCGTAAATACCCGAGTTTATAAACGGGTACACCAGTAATTTAAATTGTTACTAATGGATACACACAACCTGCGTTTACCTGGCAAGAGACTGGCGGTCATACTCTGAGGGCTGCCAGATTATATTCCGCAGGGCCTGGGCGAAGTGTGTGACATGCTGCCCGGTACCGGACGAGATCTCCAGAGCCTGCAGGGGTCTCCCGGTGTTCACGCACTCCCGGAGCACCGACAGAATGGGCTCCTTGTTCCTCTCCGCGGCGGCGGCGCTCAGCATCTTGCCAAACCCCGGGTATAACTGTCGAGTTATCCGGTACAGTGTATGTAACCACTCCAGTAGACCCGAGTAACGTCAGTCCAGATTGAGTAACTCAATACCACCCACGAATGTTTTGTTTTTCGGCTGAAAATGGTGCACTTCCGTATTGCCTCACGTGACTGACCTGACATCCAATAAGAACACGGGGCGGGCACAAGTTCTCGTGCACCGTTATAAAAGAATGACAACACAAATCCATATTTTACATAGAGGGTTTCTTTATTTAAGGGAAAATAGCATTCAGGTACACATCGTATTTTACAAGATGTACACAGTTTGTCACGTATGCACATCACGTTTCCCCCAGGCTCAAATTTCAATCTGACAGACACAGCAATCAACATATAATAATTTAAATGTTCTGTCCTAGTAACAGGACATAAATAGAAACAGCAGAAAATGAACAATATGTTTTAGCAAACACAAATATACATAACAGGATTGTCAGTGTGGTAAAGTAAAGGTAAAGGCTTGAGTCACAACACCAATCTAAATTTTAATGGGCAAAAGAGGATATCTATCCATATGTATATTAAACAGAATTTGTGCAAAAAGAACCAGAATGGAGAGAGATAATGTGAGTCTCTCACATTATCTCTCTCCATTCTGGTTAGAGAGAGAGAGAGAGAGAGAGAGAGAGATAATGTGAGTCTCTCA
>VMKM01002092.1:0-89688 GCA_008360985.2 Macquaria ambigua
AATGAGTGATTTAGAAATAATCTGATGGCTGATACACAAAGAGATCAAATCACTTGCTGTGTTTTACTGTGAAGGTGTTTATATTTGGAGAAAGCAGATGATTTTCCCTCCCATGAGACATCCACATTACTGAGTCACTGATGGAGCAGCTAATGACCCCAAACACTTACATCCAAGCACACACATTAGTTGGTGTGTGTGTGTGTGTGTGTGTGTGTGTGTGTGTGTGTGTGTGTGTCTTTTAAGTTCTTTGACAAAATAATCAGTGACATTTTATTTTATGGGACCATGAATTCCTGATAATGTCCTAGAAAGTTACCTAGAAAGAACTAGGTAATGTAATTTAATGCAATTAAACCTTGACTTGTATTTGGCGCTGATGGCTTTTATTAGTGGTAGCTTCTGAACGTCTTGGGGAGCCTTATTATTTTAGTAAGAAGCAAGTGAGGGACTAACTCTCACTTCCTCGCATTTTTAAAACGATCCAGTTTCTTGAGTGGAGAACCAGATGCAAGGTCGATGGGGAAAGATAGGTGGGACATGATCTGGGTGTATATAATAATTTAGCTGGAAAAAAAGAAGTTTCAGTTTGGGGTTAAGAATAATCAACAAAACCAAACAGGCAGCCAGGCAAACTCAATTACTCAGCTTGCTGCTGAGCATTTAACCCAGCTAAACAAAAAAAAAGATATGTTTTTGATCATATATTTATTAAAATACGTCATCAGTGCCCCACTTAGGCCAACCCAGTCAAAAAAGTCTGGACACACTCAAACGTGGGTGTCCTTACTTTCACTCAAAAGGGGGACACAGCGCCACCAAAATCACGCTTGTGGCCATAGATATATTACATCTGTAGTGATAAGGACTGCCACAGACTATTTATTGATATACGTCATGAGTAGTGAACATGTCAGTTTCCGTAGTGTAGTGGTTATCACGTTCGCCTCACACGCGAAAGGTCCCCGGTTCGAAACCGGGCGGAAACATCATTTTTTTAGCTGTGAATCATGTTTGCATTTATGAACACATCAAATCTGCGCGCTAACCTTCGCTGACACGTTTGATTTCCAAGTTGATTTATTTTATCTGATTAAAATATAAATATTTGTTCCCATTTTGTCTTGTGCATTGCTTTTTTCACACGGGTCCGTCAACGCCACCATAAAAAAATCAAGCGATTTTACATAGTGTAAAATCTGAACTTTGTTTGGACTAACGGCACATGAACTGAGAAAGAACAATTTCCTGTATGTTCCTGAACGTTACACCTTCACGGAGTTTCCGTAGTGTAGTGGTTATCACGTTCGCCTAACACGCGAAAGGTCCCCGGTTCGAGACCGGGCGGAAACAGTACTTTTCGCTAAATAAACTTCATATATCATTTACACGTAGCTTACACTCTTTTCGGCAGATCGGATAACTGTCCTTATTGGTACTCTTTAAAAGCGGAATTTCCGATGCGTCCCCGAACGCGGCCTGTAGGAGGACTTGACACGTGTGTTGCTGTTGTTTGGTTGTGAGTTACAGCGGTCCAACCTCTTCAACCAGAGGGGTGACCGGTTTGTGTTCCGGTCTTTGGTAAGTGCTCGTATTTAGCCTCTCTATGCTCATACAGCTTTCCTTTGAGAAGCTAACGTTAGCATTAACGCCGGTTTGGTGTTTTAGTAGCTTCATTAACAGGTCTGGACAACACTATCACTAACAGTAAAGCTGTTTCACGCACTAGTATCATAATAACTGGAGTATTTTAGACTTCGAAAGAGAAGTTGTGGTTGCATGTCGCCGCCATTTTGGTGGAGAATTGATGCATATAGAAGAGCACTTGGCATAGCATACAGACAAAGAAATACAGAAATAAATAAATGTAGGTAGAAACAGATTTTTCTGTTTATGACATTTATTGGTACCGACATTTATTTATTTATGTCCTGTTTAATTACCAACTTTTATTTATGGGTGTATGTATGTATTTCAGCATTTATGCATTATATATATATATATATATATATATATATATATATATATATATATATATGTGTGTGTATATTAAAAAAAACAACAAAAAAACAAGACAAATATTTAAGTCCATAGAGAGAGAGAGTGATTACATTGATTTTTTTTTTTTCTGAAAGCACTAAAGCTCAAAAAATGCAATTTTATAAGATAAGCAATTCAGATGATTAATCAGTGGTGGAGGATGTTTCTGATTCTGCTTTCAAGTAAAAGTGCTGCATTCAAATTTTTACATGAGTAAAAGTACAGAAGTATTATTAGCAAATGTACTTAAAGTATCAAAAATAAAGGAAGGCCTACTTGTTTCACAAAAAAAAATGAAGTTCTGCAACACAAATCTGTATTTTATTTTCATAATCTTACACTAAATCCACTCAGAGGCACGTTTGTCTTGTTTATTGTCATTAACTCCTTTACCTGCTCTCTCAGCAGCCTTCACTACTCAGTTTATACCATTGACTATATTTGACTGACATCTAGTGGTGACAGCTGTGTACTACGTTACATCGCCTCTACTACACAGCTTTTATTTTTACTGTTCATGATGCAAATCACCCATTGAACCTTGATTATCCCATTATTTTCACCTTTTAGAAGCAAATGACCTAACATTTTAATGGAGCTTTATATGTTTTAATCCTGGTTTAACCATGTAAAGCACTTTGTAACTTAGTTTTGAAAAGTGTTGTTTATATTTCTCAAAGTAAGGTATAAAAGAAAGTATTGGTAAGAAGATGAAGACTGGTACCAAAACTCAGGTACCATGATGACAGTACAAAATACCCACCACCAAGGGTTTATGATAAAGAAAATAATCTCTGCAACAAACAAAGACTCATGATGTGCACTCATTTTGTTCACCAAGATAATGAAACAGTCATTATTGTTTTTATCATATTTGAGTCACACACTCAATCTTGCCTGTGACAAACTACTTTCTTTATCATTTAATGTTACAATTTTTTAATTTTATTTTTAGGATTATAAACTCTTCTGCTCTGTTAAGTAACTGAACTAACTCAAACTCCATGTTCTGTCTTTACACACAGACTGAAAAGTAACAGCAGACGATGTCTACAGCTGCTCTGAAAGACAGTATCTGGGATTCCTCTTTTTTGGATCCAGTTCCTGAGATATTGTTCAGGACACAAAAAGAGGGCGTGTTCTGAGGACTCTCAACAGCTTCTGTCAGCTTTGGGGTTTGGATGACAACAAGGACGGCATTGATGGCTACATCTGGCAGCGTCGCTTCCACCATGGGGTCAGGCATCAGAAAGGCGCAGTCCCGTTCCCAGAGTTGGTTGAAATCGGTTTGGAGTTCGACGTGGCATTGGAAAGGAAAGAAAAATTAGACGCTGTGATGCTGGAGCTTGGTGCCAAAACGGTGACTAAGTCCGAAACATATTTCTTGCTCAACTTTTACCTCAGCGTGGACGTGGACAATGACACGCATTGCTATGACTACGCAAGACGCGCTCACAAGGGTTGAGAGTTGCAGGAGGCAGGGTTGTGACAGGCACACTGGTCGGTTGGCTGCCTGTGGTCAAACTCTGCCACAGCTGCTGTATCTCTAAAACCTTCTCTGAGCTGGTATTGAGGGAGGAGCTGGTGTTTTTTTTTTTTTTAACTTGGCCAGATGCTTTACATATCTGGAGATATGTTGGCACGTGGTAGGATGAAGGAGGATGTTGGGGTCCGTCTGTACTATGGCAGCATAGTCTGCATCCACCCGCTTCAATAGACCTTTAGCTCCATGGTGCTTAATCAGAAGTCCGTCGATGGCAGCTCTCATGGGTTCTGTCCACTGGCTGTGATCCAGGACTTGATTAAGGCCTCCTGTCTTAATGGGTCCAGTGCGGGGGCCCGGGGAGAGGAGGATATGTTAATTGTTAAAGTTCCCCTCCTCTCAAAAATATGTTTCCCTTATGTGTTCCTCCAGTTGAATGTTTGAGCTTCACTGTACAGAATGATGTGTGTGCAGAGTTTGACACTAGAAGGATGTTTTCACATTCATCTGCTGAAAGTGGAAAGTTTCTATGTGCTCATTGAAAATCCCATTTTCAGGGGCGGGGTCTACGAGCATGATTTGTAACATCACAGATAGTTTGGAAGCCAATCCTGGTTCAGTATTAAACTTGCTCAAGTGTGATGTGGAAACTTGAAGCCTCCAGTGCACACACACTGAGAATGGACTTTACGGTGAAGTAGGAAACACCTGTTGTCCAACATATCTATATATTTATAGATTCTGGATTTTTAATGAAGGAGAAGGAGTAGATGTCATTTCAAAGATTTTAATAAGATAATTGAACTTTTTTTGTGAAAAGAACATATCAGATACAAATTATTATTCAAAGTAGAGCAATTTATATACATGTTAAAACATGGAGAGGATCTTTAAAGGACAATATATCCATATGATTATCATGATATTAATTCCAACCAAAGTGTCCAAGCATGTTGAGCAACTGTGAGGTCTGTATGAGGGATGGTAGGTGGGTAATTTGAATTACCTGTATCCATCAAAGACTGAGTCTCTTCTTTAGCTGTGGCAGACACTGGTATCAAGGGCGACTGGGACTGGGAAACTGCTTCAGAGCACTGCTGGGAAGACCGGATCGGCACTGCTCCAACTGGATTGTCCTGGACAGTGCCACTGGTCTCCTGAAATATAGCATCAAATATAGTGATTCTGTCGGTGAGTCATTAATTGACAGTGAGTGATTAATCTGGATTACCTGAGAGTCTGTGGTCACTACAGCAGCAGGGCAGTGATGCACTTCATCCTGGGCACTGGACTGCTACTGTGTCTCCATGGCTACAGCAGCTGAGATGTTGTGCTGTGCCTTGTTCTTGTCCGAGTTTAAAACAACAGGACGAGCGCCTGGCTCCACATACTCCAGTCCAAATCTCTCCCCTGTGTCCCTGTTTGATATCTGCAGGGTTGGGTATTTTGCTTTCCCTGTCACTTTTAAAGAGGATGTGTTTCAGTTTGGCAGCTCCAGCTCCTCACCAGGCTGCTTCAGGTCCACCAGCCTCTGGAAGTTCCAACGCACCACTCCAGTCATGGCCTGGGCCTGGAAAAGTTCACTGGACACCCGGTTGCCTGTCACCCACTGGGCTTGGTGAAAGTGGAAGCCCTCCTGCTAAGAGGTGCCTCTCACAGGGATCCAAATAGGTACAGCAGCTCCCCCACCCTTGGTGTAGTTGAGCTGCAAGGTGCCACCATACCTGTAGAGGATTCCCTCCCCGACCTCAGGGTCGCTCAGGCAGCCTCTCAGGATGTGGACGTGCTGAATCCTCCACACCTTCAACATGGAGGCCTTGAAGAGGAGCACATTATTGGTGTCCTTTGCCAGGTGGAAGTGATGTAGGACGTCCTCAACTTTCTGCAGCAGCTCTCGGGGCTGTGGCACCTTTGTCCTGCAGTGCTCTCTTATATGCTGCTTGGTGGGATTAGCAGGAGAGATTCTGCAGAAGGTGTATGCCTCCTTGAGCCTTTGCAGATCACTCTGATTCACAACAACGAATGCTGCAGTGAGGAACTGGCAGAAAAAGCTCAACAGAGGATGATGTTCTGAGACACACTCCCTGGTAAAGCGCTGCATGCAGTGGAACAAGTCTAGCTTAATGTTTATGTCTTTGTTAAACTTGGTCCTTGAGGCACTGGTGTTAGCCAGATTTCCAGAGGTCGCCTCTGCCACGATAGCCTCTGTGGTCCTCCAGCAGAGCCACAAGAGGGGCTCCTGAGCCCCAGGGTCCAGGACCTTGAAGGCAGCACAGCAGTCCCTAAAACATTAAAAAGATATTTCATTACAGCTGAATGTCAATAACAGTCAATAAATAAAAACCATCTGTTTTGAATTGAAACTTACCTGTCCACCCACTGGTAGCTTGTCTTTTCCGCTCCAGCTGCAGTGTAGCGTTGAGCCAGACCCTGATACATGGGATAAAGGGGCCAATTGCACTCTGACTGCAGCATCACCCAGCTCAGGATCATCCAGTTCTCATTCATTATAGCATAGGAAGACATGGTGCCGGACGACAGCACCACCTTCCTAGCCACTTTGCGGCTCTGATCCAACCTCATTGCCCATCCAAAGGTCCCCTGCAGCGGCAGAGAGAGGAGCTGCTCCTGCCACTGATACTCATGGACCAGGCAGTCGACCAGGTAGTGTGAAGACGTAGACACTCCACACCAGACATCAGCATCTGAATAATCACCAAATGGAGCAGGATTTTCTGCCTGTCTGAGGAGCCCAGTGATGGTTCTCTGGCCGTAGACTCCTGCCTCAGCATCCCTGATGTTCTGCATGCTCAGCAGGTAGACCAGGTGAGCTCTCTCATATTTAAGATGGAGCGCCTCTGTCAGCTGCTTGGACCTTGTGATCTGCCACTGCACCTCAACGCATCCATCACAGATTTGTAGAAGGCCTTTTTGTGTGTCAGGAAAGCTAGCAAAATGTTTTGGTAGCTTCTCCAGCCATTAGGGTTTGTCAGCATACCGGTACTCCTTACAGGTGAGCTGTGAGGGTAAAATACATTACTGGCCGCTGGTTCTGATAATTACTCTTGTCCTTCCAAGTGAAGAAGAAGCTACCTAAGGCTTGGGACAACCATGAAGACAGGGCCACCTCATTATCCTAAACTATGATTGGCTATCTGCCCAGTCAGAGGCGGGACCTTAGTTTGAACCAACACACCTTTTTCACAGAAGGTATTTTGACACGTCACAGTAGGAAAATCAAAGGTGTAAATAATAGATATAACGATGGCTGAATTCCATTTAGCGGCTTCGGTGTTGTGCATGCTGGCTCACTGTCACGCTGTCATGGCTTACACTTCAATACAACGGAGCCATCGTTAATGTTATTAGTAACACCTGTGCTTTTCTTACTATGACAAGTCAAAATGTCTGCTGTGAAAAAGACCTACTCTTTGACGATTAAAATGCATATTTATTTTGTTTTGTTGGTACTTTATACTGTGACTGTATTTTTAAATGTGCATTGTTTTCTTTTGTATGTGGCCTACTTTTGGAGGTAGAACGAGGCATAACTTTTGGAGACTAAAAGAATAAAGTATGGAAGCTTTATACTACATTTTTATGGTGCCACTCTGTTGTGATTATTGATCTTTTAAACACGGGAATGTAAGAAACTGTAAGGTATGGTAATGTTAGTAATTAACATTCCTCTCTCCAGCTCCTCATCCTCCATCACTAGGAGATGAAACAAAATAACATTAATTGTGTGTTAGGTATATCAAATGTTCACATAAAATCAGTATTTGCATATTTTTGTGAACTGACCTAGAGTGTTAGATGTCGGTGTGGAGGCAGCTGATGTAGTGGAGACTTCTGCAGGTGGTGGACAGGACTCAGCCCTCTGCTGCTTGAGGATGTACTGCTGCAGGTTGTACATCTTGCTGTTTTTGATGCACTTCACTCCTAAGATGAAGGCAGCATAACCATCAGCCCTGGTCCTGGCTCCAAAGCCGACAGTATTGTGACCCTCAGAGGCCACTGGTGGTGCAGGCTTCCTGGACTATAGGTACTCCCTCAGGTCCTCAATTTCCTGGAAGCTCCTGGCATAGTCCAGAAATGACAGCAGGCTGTCTTTGCTGTGTCCCTGGGGGTTGAATGTCCCATCTCTCTCCTCCTCTTCTACCTTTTTCATCAGGTAGATGGTGTAGGCGACATCATTTTCTAGGATCCACGACGAACGATTTCCCCTTGTACCTCCCAAACTGCAGCACATACTCCCCCATTACCTCAAGTCGGTCTGACATCCCCTCCCCGCTGAAAGACCAGAGTGAGAGCATTAGTCCCCACAAGGTCATGTCTCTGAGGGGGAGACTTGTCCTGAAGCGAAGGATTTTTTTTAATCCTCATGGCCTCATCAGGGGGGTCCTGCCGCAGATGGCCCGATGGACCCTTCCTGTACGACACCGTCATCCTTCCTGGGAAGAAGTTGATGGTCTTCCTCATTATCTCCTGTCCACAGCAAAACACAATGCATATTATATAATAAATGATATAACTGTATGATTACACTTTTAATTAACAGAGTTATTCATGTTAACAGTAATCAGCATTTGTGATGACTAGGTAACAGCATTTGATATTGCACAGATAGATAGATAGATAGATAGATAGATAGATAGATAGATAGGAGAACTAATTATTATTATTATTTTTTTTGTTGTAAAATAGAAGTCAAGTCAATTTTATTTGCATAGCCCAATATCACAAATCAGAAATTTGCCTCAAGGGGCTTTACAGTCTGTACAGCATAGAACACCCTCCGTCCTTAGACCCTCGATTTGAATAAGGACAAACTCCCCGCAAAAAAAAAAAAACTCCTTTAACAGGGAAAAAATTGAAGAAAGCTCAGGAACACCAACAGAGAAGGGATCCCTCTCTCAGGACGGACAGACATGCAATAGATGTCGTGTGCACATATGCTGTAGTTTTTACCCATTCAAAATGGTAACGTTAATGATGGCACAAAATGCCTCAGTCTTAATATGATTTTTAAAGACGCAATGAAAGAGTAAAAAAAAGTAGGATTTTTGTTCAGTGTCAGCAAGAGAGACGTTGAAAACCTGATTGACAGCTTTCCCAGATGTGCAAAGTAATAAAATTAGCTAACATTACTGTTAACGCTGTCACATTGTGGGAAATTTTATTCAGCAAATGTGGTATAATATTGATGTATAATGGTGAATCAGTATTGAATCATTGCAGGGTAAGGTCAGAGAGGTCAAATAAGTCATAATCAATATTACAGTATTATGTATAAGTCAGTCAAAGTCAGTCATATTGATAATGGTTAGGTTGTCAGGTAAAGTCAGGTTCAGTCAGGTTCAGTCAAAATCATGATGTAGTCATGTGTTGTTGGATGTGGGCATAATCACAGAAGTCTTGCATTCTTAATTAAGTGCAGTAGCTGGCAGTGGGAGGTTAGAGTGTATCAGACAAAGGAGTATTATTCTGAGGACAGTGGGAAAGAGTCCTTGAGTGAAAACAAGCAGTTCCTCAGTTGATACTAAAAAATAGTGTGGCCTAACAATGTAGCATGATCTATAAGAATATAACTGTATGATGAATCACTGGAAGTCAGAGAGTGCATAGCCAGGTGAAAACATCAGAGCCAGGCGAGCTGTGTGAACACAGACAACGCTAAAGAGCACATTGACCTGCTAAAAGAACACAATGACCTTTAAGGAGTGTACACAAAATCAGATAAAAGTATGTTATGAAAACACCAAGGAAACATGAAACAGAATTAATAAAGCACGAATAGCGGAGAAAAGAAGTTATGAAAAAAAAAACCACCAAGAGCTCCAGCACACTGTTGGGAGCACAGAAAGGAGGGGTGATAAGAAGTGTATAAAAGGAAGGATTTGTGCATTGCATGTTCAGTTGTTCCATGGAAGAACTTGTGTTTGCTGTATTGTTTGATTCAACAGTAAACTCTGCTCACATTTGAACTCTTTTGACTCAGTTGAATTATTTTTGAGTATTGAAGTGTACTTATAGTGTGGTGAAAATCCTGAAGACATCTGGCCCATCTTTGGGATTTTTTCTACCACAACATACATACCTAACCCTTAATGTACTAGCTACCTTAGCTAACTTCTAACAGATTTAGAACCTGTCAATGCTAAGACAACATAACTTACTATTTAACTTTATCACAACAGTTTGCTCACAACTGTGAAGTGTTAACTTACTACTTGAAAAAAATGTGCCAGACTTACGTTTGACAAGTGTTTAAGGCTGAATCTGAACCATACATCTTATGTATGTCGAGCCGGATCCTGAAGATGTGAATCTGATCACATTCGTTCATGTAACACAAACCAGCTGAGGAGTGCCTACACCTTATTAAGGAGTTATCTAGAAGCACGTGGCTTTATTGCACATAAGAGACATGTTTGATAGGAGGAATCTTGATATAACCTTCCATTTTGTTACAAGGGTTCAATTATTAAAACACATCCACCACATCTATCCGTGATGACTTCAATTCTATTTCGTATAGGCTTCGCCCTCTAAGGCTATCGCTAGTGGGTTAATCCATCGCGCGCATGCGCAGCACTGAAAAAAGTAAGTTCACGCCCACCTGCGGTATGGGCTTCATCAAGGGTCTCACCTTGAGTATAAATTGGACTGAGACCGGACAATCGGCTCTCTCTTTTCCTTCAGTGAGCGAGAGAAAGTACTTGAAGCGATTACAACAATGTCTAAAGCGCTAGAAGTAAGAAGAACTTCGGAGCGGAGCGGGATCAGGGTCTGCACCGGCTGCAACGTGGGCTTCATTATGAGCTACGACCTGCACCGACGATGCGAAGCTTGTCAGGGTCCGGAGCACGCCGGCTTTCCGCGCACGCAGCAACTCTTATGTACCTACTGCGTTCTTCTGTTTCTGCTGTGACGCGCCACTATAAGCCCACGAGTGCTGTTGTTACGCCTCGTGTGGACAGCGCACACACATCCATGTCTGCGCCTGGCATCTCCTCTCCTCACTCATCAGTGTGTGAAAGCGAGGACGACACGCAATGTCACGTTTATGAGCTCTCTCCTAAACGCGATGCTGGGGTCTCCACACGTTACGCATCTCCTCCCCGGCTACGGCCGATCGCGAGTTCGTGCGTAATGCAGTCTCTTGATGCTTCCACTCAACCCTTTCGGTCCGAGCCCCCCATGGATTGCGCCGGAGGACGCTCCGGCTCATGCAACGGCGGCGAGGGCTCTCTCTTGGCAGCGCAAGCAAATGTGCACCCGCTTTCAGAGCATTACACAGTGTGTGGGGGTGGGTGGTGGTTTCCTTTTACTGGTGATGTCCTTAAGGCCTCTCCACACTGACGCCGGGAGGAGCTACATGGAAAAGCTGAAAAACAGGTTTTCAGCTTTTCCATGTAGCTCCTCTTTGCTGCTCTGATCTCCTCTGTCGGCGTGTTTCTGGTCTGGTTGTTCAGGATTCTGGCCCCGCTCCTGTCTGTAGGCCTCCTCCTTGGCCTGACGAGGCTGCCTGAGTTTTACTGTAAACTAGGGTTCATTGTTCATTGTTGTGTGTGCAGAAGGTTTTAGTCGGCCACAAACTGATGTAACGACCTCACAGTGTCAGGGAGTTCATCCACGTTTGTAGTGGCAGATTCAAAAACACTCCGATTAATTGCTGCGTTTCCATGGACCCTAATGTTCCACTAATAATGGAAATAACAGCCCAATCAGAATCACAGTGCACGCCTCGATGGTCGAAAGGCTTCCCTGTATGTGTGATGTGTTTGCTCGCTGTCACGTATTCTGGTTCTGAATGTGTGTCACCTGCACACAGTGAGCCCACACATAGTCTTACATGTGAGAGGTTAAATGACACTCAGAAGGTTGTTTATGGTTACTACTTTCATAGTTTCTTACAGTAAACTGCTTGATGTTGTTTATAAGAGACCCCACAGTTTATTTATTTGTTGGTATAATTCAGTTTAATTCAGCTAACAGGTCAATTTGCAATCGCATCCTTATGCAGACAATGTTTCTTGGATGAAGCATGAGCATACAGTATGTAGGACAGAGAAACACAATATAAACACTTTATTCTGACATATTAGTTTGCAGGCCAATTATCAGTATACATCAACTGTTAACTGTTGTACAGCAGTTTCAGCTTGTTACAGACATTTCTCATTGTTGTTGCAGTTTGTCTGTTTGCGAGATGGTGCCATGATTTTTAACACAGATTTTTGATATTTGAAGTAAATTTGCAGTCTTTTTTTTATTTATCTGAGTTGTCACATCTTGCTTTGAAAGCTTATATATCATAATGCTGATTACCAAACCTGATTTATGGCTGATATTAATGCTAACTGGCACTCAACCTGATATGACCCAACTGTCTGTACGTGTGTATTTGTATGTTGTGAACTCTGCACAAAACCCCCATTGTATTTAAGATTTAAAATTTCATGTGTCCTCCATGAGTGTTTTGTGTGAACTGGGATGTGTTCTTTTTTTGTTTGTTTGTTTATTTGTTTGTTTATATTCCAAATGTACTGGTGAAATGTGTTTTTCTAGGCTGCAATGTTTATGATTTAGTACTTTATGCAGTACTGGTGTTTGTGAATGTGCTGCACGGCTTCTGCCACCAGGAGGAGCCTTCAAGTAAGTCTAGCAAGGTTTGAAGCAGAAGTAGTAGAAAGAACAAAACCTTTTCAGTGGTTATCATGGTTATTCATGGCAGTTTGTTGTAGTAAAATAGTAGTTTATCAGCAGCAGAGAAAACAGGCTGGTGGACTACAGAGAACGAACATATGGTCCATTGTTTCTGTTTGAAAGTGGAGAAATAAAATCAAGTATACACAAAATATATACAACTATTAAGTTAAATGCTGTCTATACTTATTCTCCTTGACTTATAGAGACACTTTAGTGTGTTATTGGAGGGTGACAGTCCCAAAACAGAAACATGCAGAAACACATTCTGGGATTGTGATGTAAATAACTGCAGACAAATATGAGTAGCTTGTGTCAGAGTTTCTGATGTAGCTGTATACAACAGGAGTTTCTTCAAATTGTGCCAGAAGTTTAATAATTAATGAAACCATCCTTGTGGTCATCTTTGGGAGTGCTAAAAAATAAAAATAAAAATGTATTATTCTGGCAGCCTGATGTAAAGTCAAAAAAAATTGATTCATTTATTAAATGCTCCAACTTTAGTGTGTTTTAATTAAATGAGTAATTCATCAGGGGTAACAGAGGAGGAAGCTCTTTAGAGAAAGTGAGGTGGCTCTTAAAAGAGCCGTTGTTGTTGGTGTCAACAGGTCTGGGATCAGTTTATGCCCTCTCTCCGCGGATACGGCGAGCCAGCTGGATGTCTTTGGGCATGATGGTGACCCTCTTGGCGTGGATGGCGCACAGGTTGGTGTCCTCGAACAGGCCGACCAGGTAAGCCTCGCTGGCCTCCTGCAGAGCCATGACAGCGGAGCTCTGGAAGCGCAGGTCTGTCTTGAAGTCCTGAGCGATCTCCCTCACCAGGCGCTGGAAGGGCAGCTTGCGGATCAGCAGCTCAGTGGACTTCTGATAGCGACGGATCTCTCGCAGAGCCACGGTACCGGGCCTGTAACGATGGGGCTTCTTCACTCCGCCGGTGGCCGGGGCGCTCTTACGGGCAGCTTTGGTCGCCAGCTGCTTCCTGGGAGCTTTGCCTCCGGTGGATTTACGGGCGGTCTGCTTGGTTCTGGCCATTGTTTCTTGTTTCTCTGAACAGGAGAAAAGTAGAGTAAAGAGAGGAGACTCGCTGCTCTTAAACTGTGGGACCGGCTGTGAAACGGTGACGCTGCTTCAGACCTCCGGCTCCTGATTGGTGAGGGGCTGCTCCTGGGGCTCAGCACCGCCTAGAGGAGCGACCCACCGCCTGAATCTCCGCTGCTTATTGGGCGAAAAATCTTTTCAAAATGTCCGCCAAAATCCAGAGCGGGCCGCCCTCTGCTGCTCTGCTGGAAGCCGCTTCTCTGGTTGGTCTCGACCCGCGCGCTCCGCGGACATATAAAGGAGGGTTTCAGCTGTCGGTGCCATAATTTCTTTGAGTCCCGACTCTTGAAAACATATCTAACAATGAGTGGAAGAGGCAAAACCGGCGGAAAAGCCAGAGCAAAGGCAAAGACCCGCTCCTCCCGTGCCGGGCTTCAGTTCCCAGTCGGACGTGTTCACAGGCTGCTGAGGAAAGGCAACTATGCCCAGCGTGTTGGTGCCGGCGCCCCCGTCTACCTGGCGGCTGTGCTGGAGTACTTGACCGCTGAGATCCTGGAGCTGGCTGGCAACGCTGCCCGCGACAACAAGAAGACCAGGATCATCCCCCGCCACCTGCAGCTGGCCGTCCGTAACGACGAGGAGCTCAACAAGCTGCTGGGCGGAGTGACCATCGCTCAGGGCGGCGTGCTGCCCAACATCCAGGCTGTTCTGCTGCCCAAGAAGACCGAGAAGCCCGCCAAGAAGTAAACACCCAGAACCAACAAACACAACAAAGGCTCTTTTAAGAGCCACACACATCTAACTAAAGAGCAGCTTCCTTTATTTACTCTCTGATGTCTATAATGTGCATAATTTCCAAATGCATAATATTATAAAATAAAAGTTCTGTACAATATATCTATAATACAGAGATGATTAATAACTTAAAATATGTAATAGTAACAGTTCACTTAAATTATTTGAGGTCTTTTAGCTGTTTTGCCCATAAATACATATTTCATTTTACAGCCAATTAGGGTTCTATAATGTATATTTCTTATGAATTTCCTTTATTGATATGACATGTAGCGGCAATCTTCTCTCCGTCCAGTAATCCACATAACCACTACTGTTAAAAGACTGTGTATTAGCAATAAGCTTGACGTGCAATGAATCTTCAAAGACAGTAATTCCATTCAAAACGTTTACTCAGAAAATAAAGTTACAAGATTCACTCTGGTTGTGCTCAACTTGGCATAGCGGTCAAAAAACTGTCTTGCTCCACAGACTAATTAACTCTAACAGAGAGATATCAGCTATGGCGTAACTAGCAGCATAACTAAAGGAGCATTTCAACATTTTTTCTACTACTTATCAACTCTTAATATGGCTCTTACATGACATTGAATATATTTTTTGACAGGTGGAAAAGATTTCCCTAATATCTAGATTCACAAAATTACAGAATTTTTTCTTCTCATGCACCAAAAGTCCCAAATATTCTGGAATCAACTTAATAACTTATTATACTATACTAACGAGTATGTAATAGACTGTCACGTGACCATGTGCAGCTGAAATCTCAAAATGTAATTTTGAACTCATCATAGTGGTGGCTGTCATGTAGTAAAAAGCTAATGTTAGGCTATAAATGAACTACACCACGGTCACGTGACATGTTGAAGTCATGTGACCGTGGTGTAGTTCATTTATAGCCTAACATTAGCTTTTTACTTCTGGAGATATAATTTACGCTTCAAAAATCATAAAAGTGGTGTTCATTTGTGAAGATTATCTTGCTGAACAAAACCCAACAAAACTAAACCCAACAGGAAGTCAGACATTTTGAATTTAGTGTGAAATTTTTACCTCCAGAAAGCCTCCATAATTTTACAATCTCCTCCTAGTAGATTAACTAGATCCACCTCAATTTTGGTCAGCATAATTGTTGACGCATCGTTTGTTTTGGTCAGTTTTGTACACGTGTAGATGGCATGCTTCAATCTAGGCTCTTTGTCTTCTGTTGTCACCAAAAACAACAACCAAAACCTAAAGTTGGATATACCAATGCATTTACTTTCAACTATAACAAAAACATTTCTCAAAATAAAAACACACCACTTTTACCCTGCCTTTCGGTCAAAAACCATAGTGTAGCTGCACTCGTGCCAGGCTTCATACAGATGTCTTTGAAGATTTATTTGATCTCTTTCTCTGTTGCTTCATCAAACACTGTGAAAACTATAAAAATATACATAAAACAAATATACATCTCTGCACCATTTTGAAGTCTCTCAAACTAGCAGTACCAGACACGTTAACACAACAGAAAAATGATAAAATCAAATATAATCCCTACAAAACGTATCACATTGTCCATAAAAAATGGATATCAACAAATATTATTCAAATGTAAACCAAATAAATACAATTACCGTGTGCACCTCTTGGACTACATGCAGAATAGGTTATTTGGAAGCCGCACATCTTTCTTCTGCCTCCATGCTGTCTCTTACCCATAATGCAACTGTTATGCTCTTAACTAAACTTTGGTCATGTGATCTGTTGTACTCAACAACAAATTACCTTACATAAAGAACCTTACATTTTTACCAACCATTATTTATGGTGATACATTTTAGACACATATTTATCAATGTTACCCTTTTTAACATTTGATCTGTGTTACATCAATTGATTTTTAATGACTGTATGAACTCAAATAACCAAGAATTTATGACAGAAACATATGAATTAAAAATCTCAAAGAAACATGTCTCAGGGACAGTTACACATAGACCTTGTTGTGCGCCACACCTGTATCAATTAGCCATACTCTTAAGTAGACTACCATGGATACCCACAGTGCCAACCAAAGGCCACCATTGAAATGGCTACAACAATAATCTTAAAACCTTCAGGGTGCTAAATTGTGAGGCTTTTGAGTTTTTGTGAAACAGTGTTAATGTGGCAAGGCAAACAATCTGTTTCACCATGAAACAGTAATAATATCCTGCACATCTTGTTATCATGCAATAGCATGGAAACTAAATGTGGCCAAAACACTAATACAACTATAGTAAAAAGTACTACCATAGAAAATAATAAGTACTCCCCGGTCTTCCGCGTGACAGGTGGAGATACTGTCCACTGTACTAACAAGGAAGGTATATAAGAGCACGTGACCACATATATATACAGTACCAGTCAAATGTTTGGACACACTTTCCCCCCATACACACACACTATATATATATATATATATATATATATATACACACATATATATATACACACACACACACACACACACAGGAAACAAATTAAAAATTTGTTTTTTTTAATCCAAAGATGAATGTATCCCACACAATTAGTTTCTATGAATATTATTTTTTCTTACTGCATTGTAAAATGGCTGTCATGTTACATTTGGAAATAAATAAATGACATACAGTGTTAGCAGCAAAAAAGTCTGACATTTTTGACTGAACACCACTGCACCGAGTTGTTCCAGTTCCCACAAGTGGCCTATATTATAATTAAACATATTAATTAGTAATCTAACATTTCTTGTAGGTGTGAATGTGAGTATTATCTGTCTACCAGCATATAAGTCATAATAACATTAAAACAAATCGTGTTGTAACGTTAAAATGATCTCATTCAAACTAGAAAAGCTATTACAACAAGCTGATAAATATATTTTGTCCTGTGGGGGAAACACACTGAAGCTTACAGTGTGGTATCACCATCATGTTCCTGTAATCTACAATCTGGGGATTACTGACTATCAAACTGCGTTTTCAAACCAGTTCATGTTAAATCTAACATTAGTGGAGACGGGAAGTCTTTTCCAGCGGATTCATCTGTGACAGGAGAAACGGCCTGAGTCACCGGCAGCAGCCGTGTGTTTACCTCCACCGAAAACCTCTCTAATTAAAACTAAATGAATCACATAAATGCAACGATTTTAGTTTTATTCTATCCCCACACGTCTCTGCTTACTGGAACATCACTGTCACGTTTAATACAGATCACTTTTAGTCATTTTATGAGACGAAATGTGACGAAAACTCTCTGCGAGTTGTACAAAGTGACGGTGTATTATTGAGGTTTGACGCCTCCCGGATTTAAATAAATTAGTCCTCGTCGCCAAACATGAGCTCATTCTGAAGGGAAGAACGTTTTCTCACTGATACAATAACAATCACGGTGTAAAATGTTTGGCTTAGATGATTTTTATCCCCAAAATGTGGAAGAGAAAACACAAGTGTCGCCACATTTCAGCCGGGCTGCAGAGCGGCTGTGTGTGTTGCTTCTCCACGGTTCTCATGTGCTTTATAAGTCCCGCCTCCTCTCAGCTCGGACACCTTCAGACAAACACAGCAGAGCGCGAGACACAAAGATGGCAGAAGAAGCTCCAGCAGCGGCCCCGGCAAAAGCCCCGGCAAAAGCCCCGAAGAAGAAGACGGCTCCCCGTCCCAAGAAGGATGGACCCACCCTCCCGAAGCTCATCATCGGCGCCGTGGCCGAGTCCAAGGAGCGCAAGGGGATCTCGCTGGCGGCGATCAAAAAGGTTCTGGGCGCTAAAGGCGTTGATGTGACCAAGGCCAACAAACGCATCAACACCGCCGTGACCAAACTGGTGACCGCAGGGAAACTGAGCCAGACGAAAGGAACCGGCGCCTCCGGCTCCTTCAAGCTCGCCAAGGCGGAGCCCAAAGCCGCTAAACCTGCGAAGAAAGTGGTGAAGAAGAAAGCCCCCGCCAAGGCCAAGAAACCCGCTGCCAAGAAAGTTACAGCGGCGAAGAAACCGGTTGCGAAGAAACCAGCAGCCAAGAAAGCAGCGGTTAAGAAATCCCCGAAGAAGAAGGCACCAGCGAAGAAAGCTGTCAAAAAGCCAGCAGTGAAGAAGAGTCCCAAGAAGACCCCTGTTAAAAAGGTGAAGACCGTGAAGAAGCCCGCTGTGAAGAAAGCTCCAGCAAAGAAAACGGCAGCTAAGAAGTCCAAGAAGTGAAGCGGTTCCTTAATCCAGCACTCAGTGCGCCAAAGGTTCTTTTAAGAACCACCACAACTTCCACTAAAGAGCATTTCCTTTTTTTTATGTCAGTTTTCAAGCATAATATTTGTATTATGTTGGACCCAAACACATCTTCATACTATAAATCACTTTTTTTTTTTTTCTTCAAATGAAATGTCTAAAAATGAGATTATCACTGTGTATGCTGTTTTTTGCCATTATTAAATGTCCTCACAAGGAGAGGAATAATGAACCTTAATGTTCTGTCTGGAGGAGTTAAACTGTTTGATACTGTTTTATTAACTTGAAACTTGATGTCCTTTCTTCTACTCTCACTACATTTGTACTTTTTCACTGCACTTTATTTATCTGACATACTTTACAGACCAAAATTATTTATACTGAACATATTGTAAACAATGCATTCTTACAGCATAACTTAGTTTAAAAATGTTTACAGTAATGTGTTAATGTATCTGGAATAATAATCCAGTAACACAGCAGATCTGCATAATGAGTATTTACTTTTTTAGTTCACATACTTCACACATACTTCTGCTCTTTTAATGACAACATTTTGAATAGTACTACTTTTACTCATGTAAAGGATCTGATGCTTTTTGTATTTGTGTTGCTGATAAATTGTCAGAAATTAGATCAGTTTATGATTATAATTCTACAGGTTTGTCAGATGAAATAAAATATAAATCAAGTTATTTTTTTACTATACTATTACTATTTTTACTATTATACTAATTGAACTTTATTAAGATCCATAAGACCTTTTTAATATACATTTTTCTTCAAGAAACAATCAAAATAGTCAAACAGCAACTTGATTTAAGTGTTCAATCATGACAAATTTCATAAAATATTATTATTATTATTATTATAGAATTTGGATCGATTTGTAAAAAGAGGAAGGATATAAACATAACATTTAAATTATGAAAGACCTGTCTGTCTGTCTTTCTTTCTGAGGCCGTTAGCAGTCGCTGTGGAGGATTGGTCAGTTTGAACTTTCCAATAGCTGATGAGCTACAGCGCGCGTGCCTCCCGGCCTGGACCAATCAGCGCTGACTTTGCTCCGGCAGTTCCTTTATAAAGCGACTGTTAGCGTTCCGACAATACTTCCTCTTTCGCTGTGAACACAGAGAAGACTGATAAACTACAATGGCCAGAACCAAGCAGACCGCCCGTAAATCTACTGGAGGCAAAGCTCCCAGGAAGCAGCTGGCGACCAAAGCTGCCCGTAAGAGCGCCCCAGCTACCGGCGGAGTGAAGAAGCCCCACCGTTACAGGCCCGGTACCGTGGCTCTGCGAGAGATCCGTCGCTATCAGAAGTCCACCGAGCTGCTGATCCGCAAGCTGCCCTTCCAGCGCCTGGTGAGGGAGATCGCTCAGGACTTCAAGACCGACCTGCGCTTCCAGAGCTCCGCTGTCATGGCTCTGCAGGAGGCCAGCGAGGCTTACCTGGTCGGCCTGTTCGAGGACACCAACCTGTGCGCCATCCACGCCAAGAGGGTCACCATCATGCCTAAAGACATCCAACTGGCTCGCCGTATCCGCGGAGAGAGGGCATAAACTGATCACAGACCAGTTTACACCAACAACAACGGCTCTTTTAAGAGCCACCTCACTTTATCTACAGAGCTTCTTCCTCCTGATGAATTACTCCTTGTATATTCTGAACTATTCTTATCGACCCCTTTTATAAGGACCTTATTTATATCAGATTTTAGGATTTAGCCAAAAAACCCTATTTGACAACAGGATATTTACAGTACAGGCCCTGTTAACAGGAACTGATGGGTCCCCCGATTCCTTTCCTGCAAATAAAGCAGTGTAGACTTCTGTTGCTTCTAAACATGCGATTAGAAGAGTTATTGTTTAAGGGTCACTAGTTTGTGTCTGCTGTAGAATAATATTTACAACAAACACCAGAGAGTAATTGAAGGAAGCGGCTCTTTAGTCAGATGTGTGTGGCTCTTAAAAGAGCCTTTGTTGCGTTTGTTGGTTCCTGATGTTTACTTCTTGGCGGGCTTCTCGGTCTTCTTGGGCAGCAGAACAGCCTGGATGTTGGGCAGCACGCCGCCCTGAGCGATGGTCACTCCGCCCAGCAGCTTGTTGAGCTCCTCGTCGTTACGGACGGCCAGCTGCAGGTGGCGGGGGATGATCCTGGTCTTCTTGTTGTCGCGGGCAGCGTTGCCAGCCAGCTCGAGGATCTCAGCGGTCAGATACTCCAGCACAGCCGCCAGATAAACAGGAGCTCCGGCACCGACACGCTGGGCATAGTTGCCTTTTCTCAGTAGCCTGTGAACACGGCCCACCGGGAACTGAAGCCCGGCCCTGGAGGATCGGCTCTTTGCCTTTGCTCTGGCCTTCCCGGCTCCTTTACCACGTCCAGACATTTTATTAGTTTATTTTTCGCGAGAGTCGGAAAGAAAGTGAAGCTCAGAGAGAGAACACCGCGTTTATATGGCGACACAGCTGCTCGTTCATTGGTTGGAATACCAAGGCGTGATCGCCCAATCAGAAAAGCGGTTCTGTCAAGTTCTTGTATTAACTACAAGACTTCCGCTTTGCGTTGTAAGGGGTTTTCAGAATAAAACGTGACAGCTCAGAGCGTTGGTTACGTATTGTAACCCCAGATTCTATGAGTATAGGCGCAGCCCTCTAAGATCTGGGCCTCACTGGCTTCCTGGATGGCTGAAGAAAAAAGCTAAACTGGGAGCCGATTGCACGGTCTCAGTCCAATTTATACACAGGGTGAGACCGTTGATGAGGCCCGTACCGCAGGTGGGCGCGAGGGATAAACCCACTAGCGATAGCCTTAGAGGGCGAAGCCTATACGAAATAGAACGTATTTCATTGTGAAAAGAAAAGTTTTCTGCTTCAAATGAAATTCAACCTGCAGTGTGTTTACAAGAGGAAGACTCCATGTTGATGACAGTTAGACATATACACGCTTCCAAAACTAATGTATAAAGAATGTATAATATGTATCTAATATCTTATTAATTAATTTATATATTTTTACTTATATTATAGAAAATATATAAATGAATAAATAAAAATGACAGGAAGGGAAATTACTAACACCTGTGTTTTTTTGCTTTTTTATTTTTGACAAAAACCTGAATTGAAACTCTTCCTCTCTGTGTGTAGTAGAAATCACAATATACATTGATTCATTTCATTTTGAACAGTCAATTGTTCCTTTTAAATAGTTATAATTCTTTTGAACATGATGGCATTTATTTTGAAGATTAGATGCCTTAACCTGCCTTTTATGGTTTTTTGTTTGTTTT
The DNA here is from genome assembly GCA_008360985.2 of Macquaria ambigua. Lineage (NCBI taxonomy): Eukaryota > Metazoa > Chordata > Actinopteri > Centrarchiformes > Percichthyidae > Macquaria > Macquaria ambigua. Next base: position 21,584 of record VMKM01002092.1, read on the forward strand.
CATTAAACTTGCTTTTACCTGTATGAAGTGGTGAATACACCAAACAGCTCTTCTGAAAGTTGAAATCTATTTTGATGCGACTTGGAGTCACTGAAGGGAATCTCATCCTCTGATTTAACTTCATGCTGAAACTGAGCAGTCAGGACTCAGGTAACATGAACCTTATGTTATATTAACAGGAGTTATTTTGTGAAATAGTAATTGAATTTATTGGCAGTGGTGGAAAGTAACTAAGTACATTTACTCATCTAGTGAACGTGAGTACAACTCTGAGATAATTGTACTTTACTTGAGTATTTCCATTTTCTGCTCTACATTTGTTTGATAACTTTAGTTACTTCGCATAGATTAATAATAGAAAATACAATCAATAAATTAATTCTAAAATTAGACTTTATTGACCCCCAGGGACATATTCACAAGCTACCCAGCAGTATATAAAGTAATTCAAATTAGCTCCACCTCTACACATTAATGTAGTAAAATATACATTATTCTGAAATGGCCCATCCTGCATAATGCCTTATTTTTACTTTTGGTATTGTGATGCTAATACTTTTCTACTTTTACTTTTCCACTGTGGTATTGCTACTTTTTTTTCTTTTTCACATTTTATTAGTGGACGTATCCAATATAGCATACACTATTTAAAGTTCCAGTATTTCCTTTTTTTCTTCATATTTAACACATCACATAAAAAACAAAAACAAAGAAACAACAAAAACAAACAAGATAAACCCAAACATTCAAACAAACCCACCCACTGTAGCCTTAATCTTCAATTAAGTAAAACTCTATAGTACAGCCATTTTGCAATTTTACTGTGAAACTACGGTATGGTGTCAACAGACATGGGAAGAACAGAGGACCAGGTAAGTGAATACATTTGAACAGACTGGTGAGTGTTGTTCAGGAGGCAACACAGACAGGTTGCCATTTCTTAGTGAAATAATCATTACATCCTCTAAGTGCATATTTCCTTTTTTTTTTCCTCTCAAGGCTCAGGAAAAACATCACACCCTTTAGCCAGGCAGACCTAGAAGAGGTGGGAGATTTCCAGAAGTATCCTACGACACAAAGAGTGGTGAAGGCACTAGTGTCCTTTTCTTTAGTGCCATATAAGTTAGGTTTGGCTGGGACTCAAAAATTTGCCAGAGGAGTGAATGGTTGTATCTTGAACTCTAAACTTCAGTTACAACATCAAAAACATAGCACCAAAGATCAGTCTGCTTGTTGATATAATTAAATGTGATCAGTACTTGAGCTTGTACTTTACAAGCTTTATTACTCATGCTTTAATTAAATTGAGGCCATCTAAAGATCACCAGTTTATTGTAATGTGTTGTACTGTGATTGTAATTAAATGTTTAGTTTTGTGAACCTCAAAAAAAAAAAAAAAAAAAAAAAAACCACACTATTAAAGTCTGGAGGTTCTGCAGACTGCAAGTCATGGAAACGTTGCAGGAAAACAGCTTTTAGTTGAAATAGTGGGTGGCTCTTAAAAGAGCCTTTGTTGTTGGGATGAACAGCAGATTTACTTGGAGCTGGTGTACTTTGTTACAGCCTTGGTGCCCTCAGACACGGCGTGCTTGGCCAGCTCACCGGGAAGCAGGAGGCGGACGGCGGTCTGGATCTCCCTGGAGGTGATGGTGGAGCGCTTGTTGTAGTGAGCCAGACGGGAGGACTCACCGGCAATGCGTTCAAAGATGTCGCTCACAAAGGAGTTCATGATAAGCATGGCTTTGGAGGAGATACCGGTGTCAGGATGAACCTGCTTCAGGACCTTGTACACATAGATGGCATAGCTCTCCCTCCTGGTCTTTCTCTTCTTCTTGCCGGTCTTGGTGACGCTCTTCGAGACGGCTTTCTTGGAGCCCTTCTTCGGTGCTTTCACTGGATCCGGCATAGTTAACTTCGTGTGAATACTCTTGAACGAATGATTCCTGGTACGCTGAGATGGTTAATTTGTATGCGCCTGATGCAAATTAGACTGTGCTGTTCCTCGTACAGGATTGGCTGAGTCTTTAAACACGACTGAGCATGCGCGACAAGCAACCGTTAAACATTCCAACATAAGAAGTGAATGAAGATGTAAAAGTCAAACAATAAACACTGTAACTCAGATTTTGTTAAGTCTATTAATAACATCAACACTTTGGTGTGTTGTAATACTAATATTAATCAAATCTGTACGTTTTGTAAAAGGGATGAAGAAGTTATTTATACGCAACCATTTTCACTTGAGAAAAACAAAAAAGGTATTTAATTACAGCATAAATGACAAAGACATTGTTGCTTGTACCCCAAAAGATATGATTCATTTGATTGTGATACAAACACAAAAATAAATAAAAAATGTATGGAATTATCTAAATCACATGGATTCCTTGAAAACTAAGTAAAAAGTCAGAGTGAGTTTCAGATGCATGTAAATCATAAAAACAATGTCTCAATGCATTTTTTTTCATTCATTTATTAATCTATTGCTTTTTTTTTTTTTTAAAACAAGCCTGCAGTATCAATGTCTCGATGTATTACTGTGTTGTTGTGTTTTGGGACAATAACTGGTTTAATATTATTCCTATCATGAAATCAACGGAAAGTAAAAAGTGGGACAGCTCGTTGGGTTTCGTTCAGACTGCATATTTCAGTGCTTGCAATATTTCTGTAAAATGCATTCTGATGGATGTAATCACTAGGGGTGGGTTGATCAATCCCCAAAGTACTGATACTACCAATTAGAAGTCTTATTTTGAATATCAATACTTGGGTCAACAGAATCAATACGTACAGTGTAATTCTCTGAGGGCATAAGGGGGTAAAACAATGAGGGAAGAATACATAATATAATAAAACATAATATATACACACTGGTTTTTATTATTATTTTTAAAACTAACAGGTACCTGTTCTGTTATTACAGGTGCAGTATGACCTACTGCACAACAAAGCTAGAAGTCTGGGGGAAGATGTGATAATGAATGAGTCTAACGTGACCTCTTCAGTGTAGAGAATTCACAAACATTTACCTGTGAAAACTTGTGTTTAGAAATGCATGTGATTAACACAAAATTCCTCAACATGGTTTGGTGTTCTTACAAATACTTCCAGGTACTTAATGTCTCATGAATTTTGACATGCTTCTCCCCCTTATGACAGTACAGTAGTTGCTGTTTTGACAATATTTAGGCAGTGGTATTTATTATTGGATTTTAATCATTATACAGCCACATTCAACAGCTGTAAACTGTTGATTCAGAATTATACAGTGCATTGAAAACAACATCGCTTATCATTAACTGTTGATTAGAGAATCGAGTTTAAATTATGCAAGACCATATCTCTCTCATACACACACACACACACACACACACAGTACTAGAGTCAGCCTTTTAGACGAAGTGGGTGGCTCTTAAAAGAGCCTTTGGGTTTTAATATTAGCGGGTCAAGATTAGATTTAGCCTCCGAAGCCGTACAGAGTGCGGCCCTGTCTCTTCAGGGCGTACACCACGTCCATGGCGGTGACGGTTTTCCTCTTGGCGTGCTCGGTGTAGGTGACGGCGTCACGGATGACGTTCTCCAGGAACACCTTCAGCACACCGCGGGTCTCCTCGTAGATCAGACCGGAGATACGCTTCACTCCACCACGGCGAGCCAGGCGACGAATGGCGGGTTTGGTGATCCCCTGGATGTTATCACGGAGCACTTTACGGTGACGCTTAGCGCCTCCTTTACCAAGTCCTTTTCCTCCTTTACCGCGGCCACTCATCTTCACTTGACAATTGCTAGATCGTCGAATGACTTAACCGGTGCCGACCGTCAGTATTTACAGCTTCTCTACGGACGTGATAGAGAACAGATGACGCGACTTTCGCTGGGTGGTGCCAAACTCAGCTGTCCATTGCAGAGTCAAACGTTTGACTCCGCCCCCGCTGTTTTTTTTTGTCCACATGAGGTTCAGAATCAGCTTTATTGACCAAGTGTATGTTCACATACAAGGAATTTGACTCCGGTTGTTTTCATTGGTCTCAATGTACTTATACAAATAGATATAACAGCTAAAAACAAGAACAATAAAGCTGAACAAATAAAGGTAAAAGACTAGACAGGACTATTACGAACACAAGTATGTAAAGTGCTGTAGCTGATGATGTCCTTCAGGCCTCTCCACACTGACGCTGGGTCGTTGCCTAAAAAACCTGTTTTCAGCTTTATAGTGTAACTCCTCTTTGCTGCTCTCATCTCCTTTGTCAGTGTTTTTTCTGGCCTGGTTGTACAAGAATCTGTCCCCACTTCTGTAGGCCTCCTCCTTGGTCTGACGAAGCTGTTTTGCTGTAAACCAGGGTTCATTGTTGAATGTGCAAAAGGCTTTAGTCTGCACACACATGTCCTCACAAAAACTGATGTAAGATGTCACAGTGTCGGTGAGTTCATCCAGGTTTGTAGCAGCAGATTCAAAAACACTCTGATCAGTGTATATTTTTATAAAACCAACTACCGCACCGATGTTAGCATAATTAATCTGACCGACCGTTAGCAATATTATTATTATCCTTTTACAAGAGAGCATTTTATTTGGACAAATGTCCTACTTGAGCAGTGAGCCGAGGTCTAGATGTACAGTTATCTAATCGATTTGACCTTTGACCTTCATAGTGAGTCTACACATAGGGTACATCCCAAGTTTCTTAACTGCATCCACGTTTCCCTCACTTGCGTCTTAGTCCATCCCACCAGGGATGCATGGAGAGACGCAAGGAAACCATGCGAGGAGAGAAGAAACGAGGAAAATGTGTTTTTAGAGACACGAGACGTCCTTTCCTCTGAAGCGTCACGTGAAGCGACGTCCGTTTCTGATGACGGCGGCAGCTGATCGCAGCTGGATCAGCTGTCAGTCGGGTTAACAGCTGTAGAGACTTTTGATGGAGTTTGTATCTGCACACATGTGCACTGCGCTAATACTAATAAAGGCAAGTTATCTCTGGCAGAGCAGCAGTGTTTTCTCTCTGTAGCCTGTTACCTGTTTAACAAACACCTGCACATAAACAACCTGCACTCTGTATTTATACTGTGTATTTACCTGTGATTATATTATTTATTCATTATTTGCATCTGTATTTATTGATATTCTGATTGTGAATGCATTATGGAATAACCGAGAATATGATTAGGGTGTCTTTTGAACATAATTGATACTTAGAAGGTTGTTTATGGTTACTATTTAGGTATTTCTTACTGTTAACTGCTTGACATTGTTTATAAGGGAGTTTTAGGTAAAATTCAATTTAATTCAGCTATCTGGTTTTCTTATATGCTGACAATGTTTATATTCCAAATGTGGTGAAATGTGTTTTTCTAGGCTGCATTGTTCACGATTTAGTACTTTATGCAGTACTGGTGTTTGTGAATGTGCCGCACAGTTTACGCCACCAGGTGGAGCCTTCGAGTGAGTCTAGTAAGGTTTGAAGCAGAAGCAGCAGAAGAACAATTCCTCTTCAGTGGTTATTCATGGCAGTTTGTTGTAGTAAATCTGTATTCTGTACAATCTGTGTTGTTTTTGTTTTAAAGTGAAGAAATAAAATCAAGTTAAAGTCTCTGGCTGCAACATACACATACAATTATCAAATTAAATGCCTTTTACTTATTTTATACTATTATCATGACTTTTCTGTCTATGCTTATTATTATTATTATTATTATTATTATTATTTTTTTGACTTATAGAGACACCTTAGTGTGTTATTGGAGGGCGACAGTCCCAAAATAAAAAATATGCAGAAAAAGTAATCACACATTCTGGGATTGTGTTGTAGATGTTTAAATAATTACTTTTTGCTGCAGACAGATATGAGTAGCTTGTGTCCAAGTTTGAGATGTATAGCACAAACAACCACCAAATGAATGTTGAAGCAAAAAGTGTTTCAACACTTAACACAGTAGCTTAATACAGCTTTATGCACAACACACAGTCCGCTTGACAAATAGATACTTAATAAAAGTTGTGCTTGTACACTGTTGTTTTTTTGAGAAAATCTTTATTGAGTTACAAGTTAAAATGTACAAGGGGAAACAGATATGTTCGGTACATAAATATAAACATTGATGCAGTCAAAAGGAAATAATATAATAAAAATAACTTTCTATAAACGTCAGTCCAGTATGTTCCAGCAAAGATGTTCACTTTTATCTAAAGTTCTCCTCCTCATGAAATGATGAATAGTACTCATCATTATCATAATAATCCCTGTCTTTAACAAAACAAAAAAAAAAAATGAAAGCATGTAGGAGGCAATTAATGTTGATCATTTTTTATCACAATTTCCACCTACTAGTGTAGCTATCTCTGTTAAACTGTCCTCTTTAAGACACCAATACAACGCTCCTCAGCATCACTGACCGGTGCAGCCATTTTCTGAGAGGGTGTGGAGGGAAAATCCCAAAGATGGGCCAGATGTCTTCAGGATCTTCGTCGCACTATAAATATACTTCAATACTGAAAATAATTAAACTGAGTCAAAAGAGTTCATATATGAATAGAGTTTACTGATAGAAGCAAGTACAGCAAAACCAGAGTCAGTCCATGGAGTCAATGCAGTCAAATGCAAACATCTTCATTTTTATAGCTTTCTTTACTCCTCCTTCTGTGGTCCTTATTTTTTGAACCACCCGCTGACCTTGAACTCATTCTGAGATGTTTTTCCACTGGTTTGGGCTTGACACAATTGTTTCTTTTTTGATAAATTTCTGCTTAGCCAGTAAACAATTGTATCAGCTAAAAGGTGTGTGCTAAAGGCCCTCAGCCATAAGGTCAATTCAGGACAGTTCTCTGTCTGATACATTATTATTTCTAAGGGTCCGCTGTACTTAATAAAGAATATAACACTTTAATGATTCAGAATGATAATACATACATACATACACATACATATGATTATGACTGGACCTTATAACCTAACCATCATCAACCATGTTGCATACTGTAACATTGGTTTATGACGTGATTATGACTTACTTGACCTCTGTGACCTGACCATGTTGATTGTATAACATATTCATATTTCTAGTGAATAAAATATCCCACAAGGGCGCCCCGAGTCTCCCAGCAGCACCCCAACAGTCTTCCTTCTTCAGAGTCAGTTCAGACACTCGACTGGTGCAGGATGAAGCTCTCGTGTTTCAGCCTGGCCATCTAATCACACAGAAGACTTAAACTTTGAAATGGGTGCAATCAGTGCCTCAAAGTAGCTTCTGATGAGGTGTTTTCTGGCTCCTGATGGCAGCTAGACAGTGAGAGCCACTAACGGCCCTGTGCACACTGCTCCTGTGAATTTGAATGGTGTCTCCATTCTGCATGGAGACACTGGCAAAACACCTACATGCAATGCAGACTTACAGACTAGGTGAAATAACACCGTAATGAACACCAGTAACTCTCATGATCTGCTTATGACTGAGTCAGTGACGGGCATTAATGTCCACGTCATCATAAAGATCAAGTGTGTGTAGCCTGACATGCATTATCCGCTGACAGCGAGTAGCTGTCTGTTTGCAATGAGCTCGTCTTGTTGCTCTCATATGTTGCGTTTGTAGTCTTGAAGCAGGCAGATTGATCAGTTGGTTATCAGCTAAGACTCCATTACATCTAGTAGCTGCCAGCTGTAAATATTTCAGTGGTGGAAGAAGTATTCAGATCCTTTACTTCAGTAAAAGTATCAGTACCACACTGTGAAAATACTCCACAAGTAAAAGTCCTGCATTCAAAACATTACTATTAGTAAAAGTATGTAAGTATTATCAGCAAAATGTACTTAAAGTTTCAAAAGTATAAATAGTGTTGTACTATAATATATAATTTTCTGGATTCATATTTCTGCTGTGTTAATGTGTATGTTGCATTTTACTGCTTAGAAGAATTTATTTAGCTTAAGAAGAATGTTCTCAACACAAAGGAAAACTTAATCCTTCAGAGTATAACATTCAAAATAACCAAATCTGGAAAGACATGGTTTTCACTGAACATGACAGGGATGAAAAATGATCTGTAAAGCAACTAGTAACTAAAAGCTGTCTGGAAGTGAAATTTGACACTGGGAATGTAGTCATTGAAAATATACTGGAACAAAATGTTGGAAATGTTCCTTCATAATCACCTTTTCCAATATTGGAAACAGCCTAATGGAAATATATACATATAATATCCAAATTAACAAACAAAGCATTCTGAAGCCTTCATTGATTTGTTAAATGCTTAAAAACTTTGCTGTCAAATATAATTTGTATCATTAAAATAAATGATTGATTCAAGGGGAGCAGCAGAGGAAGAAGCTCTGTAGAGAAAGTGAGGTGGCTCTTAAAAGAGCCGTTGTTGTTGGTGTAAACAAGTCTGGGATCAGTTTATGCCCTCTCTCCGCGGATACGGCGAGCCAGCTGGATGTCTTTGGGCATGATGGTGACTCTCTTGGCGTGGATGGCGCACAGGTTGGTGTCCTCGAACAGGCCGACCAGGTAAGCCTCGCTGGCCTCCTGCAGAGCCATGACAGCGGAGCTCTGGAAGCGCAGGTCGGTCTTGAAGTCCTGAGCGATCTCCCTCACCAGGCGCTGGAAGGGCAGCTTGCGGATCAGCAGCTCGGTGGACTTCTGGTAGCGACGGATCTCTCGCAGAGCCACGGTACCGGGCCTGTAACGGTGGGGCTTCTTCACTCCGCCGGTGGCCGGGGCACTCTTACGGGCAGCTTTGGTCGCCAGCTGCTTCCTGGGAGCTTTGCCTCCGGTAGATTTACGGGCGGTCTGCTTGGTTCTGGCCATTGTAGTTTATCAGTCTTCTCTGTGTTCACAGCGAAAGAGGAAATATGGTCGGACCGCTAACAGTCGCTTTATAAAGGAACTGCCGGAGCAAAGTCAGCGCTGATTGGTCCAGGCCGGGAGGCGCGCGAGCTGTAGCTCATCAGCTATTGGAAAGTTCAAACTGACCAATCCTCCACAGCGACTGCTAACGGCCTCAGAAAGAAAGGAGACAAAGAAACACATTCTTCTTCTTCGTTTTATGGCGGTTGGCAAACAACGTTATAGTGCATTACCGCCACCAACTGGTATGGAGTGTGGATCTTGCTCTAACTATACAACTAGCTATAAAAAAAAAAGAAGAAAAGAAAAAAAGAAAGTTATATTTTCTCTATTAAGTTTGTTCTTCTAAGATATTGAAACAAAAATAGGTAACACTCTTCCCTAGAGTTTCTTTGTAAAAGATCCTGTAAATTAAATTTTAACTTTATTTCTTTAAGGTTCTGTATCAATTCTCTTCTCTCAGCTTCATATTTTGGACAGTGAATCATAATGTGTTCTACGGTTTCTTGTTGCTCACATATCCTGTATTATGTTTTCCTATTTTAAATATTGTACTGTTTAACCCTGTGTGACCAAAACATAGCCTGGATATTCTCTCCGGGTTCTCCCTGTGTCTCTCATCCTGCCTACTTTTCTTTGAATTCTGTATAACCACCTTCCTGTTCTCTCTTCTTCCCACTCCTTTTTCCACCTTTCTTTCAACTTTTGTTTAATTGTTGTCTTCATTTTCGTTTTACTAAAGGGTACTGTGATGTCAGTGTGATTAGTTTGTGTGGTTTCTTTTGCATACTTGTCAGCTATTTCATTTCCTTCAATTCCTATATGTGCTGGTATCCATAAAAAATGCCATATTTAGCCCCATCATTTGAATTCTATATAGGGTTTGCTGTATCTCTATTAAAACATCTGGTCTACTGTCTGAATGGCTGTACTTCAAGCTGATTAATAACGAGCTGGAATCTGAATCTAAAGGTCTCACATCCTCAACCCATTGCAATGCTAACAAATTTGCCAGCATCTCCCCAGTATACACAGATAGCGCATCACTGACTCGTTTGCTAATTTTAATGTTGAAATCTCGAACAATGAAAGCAATACCAATTTTGTTAGCCAGGTTCTTTGAAGCATCTGTATAAAACTGAACACAGCTGTAAGTTATTTTCTAGAAGAAACAAATAAACGTGACATCAGTTTATTTGAAAGAATATGTTAGAAATGTTACGTTATACCTCCAAAGCCTTTAGAAGACAACAACAAACATGTATATCACATTAATAAGGTTTTTTTAAATACTAAGATTATATACAATGTTGCAGAGGAACAAGGACATAATTCAAGTGGTCTGAGAGCAGACCTCTACTTCAGCCCCCCCTCTTGCCTCTGTTTTCAGGCTTCAGAAAATCTATCTTGTGACGGTAGACTTTAGCCAATCACAGGTTATTTCAGAGAGACAGTTCGTTCGTATTGGCTAAGCTACAAGAGCAGATGTGTGTGCTCGTCCCTTCAGATGGTGAAAGCCTGATTGAATGGTGGAAAATCCTACTGAAAATCCTGAAACTTGTGATAAATTTCCAACACCTCCTTTGCCTACAGCGGCGTATAGCACAAAACATGTCCTGGCTCCACATGGAGCTTCAGGCTCATTATGTTCGATACCATGGCGTTCGTAACGACGAGTGGCAAAGAGGCATGATGACAAACAGAGGGGAATAACTTTTGACGGGGGACAGTGGTGTGTGGTGTACTAGCCTCTCATCCCGCTGCTGGATGGCGTTGCAGCTGCCTCTGAAACCTGGAGTGACGTCTTTGAGAAAACAAGTCGCGGCGGGAGGGACCGCGGTCTTGGTGAGGCTTTTGTATTTCTTTTCTTTGTTTTGTATATGTGTGTATATATGAGTATATGTGTGTGTATATAATATAAACACTATATATTATTATTATTATTATTATTATATAAATATTGTTTTTTTTAATGTGTCTCTCTTTTTGTGTGTAAGGTAAAGCATTGATGTTAAAGGTTTACTTTAATCAACTTAATATTTCTTATTTTAATAAATGTGAATAATGAAGATTGTGTTTTATCCGCTGGAAAAAAATAAAATAAAATAAGACGATGATGACAGTAATCCTTCTTTTCAGCTAACATAAAATTAAGGGACTTTCCTGATACTAAGATTAGCTAATTTATGTCAGGTAAAGAAAAAAAAGTAACTTAACTGCTGTACTGCAACTCTGCACAACCCTGCTGAAACACTGCATAATGTCATTTATTTATTTCCAAATGTATATTGTGGCAGCCATTTTACAATGCAGTAAGAAAAATAATATTCTTAGAAATTAATTAATTATGTGGGATACATTCATCTTTGGATTGAAAACCCACATTTTAAATTTGACCAAGTATCCTGTATCATAAAGACATGTCTGGCATGATATGTACTACCATGGTAAATAATAAATACTAGTCTAAAAATAAAATGTTCATCCTGTCTGTCCTCAGAATCAGTTTGTACGTAATTATAAATATATAAAACCCATCGTTTGAATGTGGTCACATGATTATAAGCATGTGGTCACATGCTTGTCAGTACCTTCCTCGTTAGTATAGTGGACAGTATCTCCGCCTGTCACGCGGAAGACCGGGGTTCGATTCCCCGACGGGGAGTACTTATTGTTTTCTTTTCTATTTTTTTACAACAGATGTAATATAATTTTTGCCACATTTAGGTTCCCAGTGGCGCTGTTTCCACTTTTAAGAGAAGAGTCAAGGAAGTTAAAAATCAAAGTAATCTAAAGTCAAAATGTAAAAAGGTTAATAAAACAAGAGATAAGAATAAAAATAAAGAGAGCTGTATACAAGGTTAAGCAGTATGTCTTTAAAAGTAGTTTAAAAAGGTCCATTCTGCATAAAGACAACATCTACTGAATGTTCTCATTATGTTGAATATGTGATGCTCACATAAAAAAGTGATTTTATGAGTTAAAAAAAAGAATATTTATACAAGATCTGTGAGCTTACAAACCATCTACGTAAAAGTAATTTTCTGTTTGCCTTAAAAAGAAAAAAAACTAAATTGCGACCACCACAGTAGTATAGTTCAGGTTGTCCATGTAATGCTCCTTTATGTTAGTAGGTGGTTGTATAAAGCTGTCATTCCTCTGAGGACATGAGTTTGAGGCTACGGGTGCCGTTACAGCTCAGAAAGCAAACTGTTGCTGAAGAGGAACATCTCACTGCTGTCTACAACTTTTTCCAGGTTAGTGGGGATTTATAGCCTCTCGAAACCAATATGAAAAAACTAAGTAATGTTCCCTCAGAGTATAATGATATTTATCACAGCTTGCTAAATGATATTAAAAACAAGTGGTAAATCTCCTGTTTCATGTACCAAAAGGTGCCGTCTATGTACTGGGTTTAGCTAGCAATTAAGCTCACTGACATTATTGTGAATATTTTTGCACAATGTTTAGTATATGTCAATCGAACTAGTCTTGTTTTCTTTGTATATACAGTTAGTGATACTGTTCAAGCTGGTTCAGTTTAGGCTTGTGAAGCTAAGGCTGTTAACTTGATATTACTAGCTTGGTTCTGTTGCTTGGACTTTAAATTTCTACTGTGTTAAATGTGTTTAGAATATGGAGTCACCTGTGTGGTGGAAATTGTGTATTTCCTTGTGGAAAAATGAACAAATAAAATGACGATACAACAAACAGTTGTCTTTTGTATATTTAATAAAGTAGAATAATAAAGAGCAAACAGAGTCAATCTATTCAGCTGAAGGACAGAGATCATACAGTGTTAACACACTACATGAGACTGACCAAGAAGGCCAAAAACAGTCACACACTTAGTTACAACATGGCATACAGAGAGTAAGGGAGGAACATCTATCAACCTTGAGCTAAATCATCTGTCTTGAGCTAACGACCTCACCTCTTGTAACAAGCAAAGTTCTTTCTCACAAATCAACCTTCAAAACACATCAAATGTACCAACACGTACCAAGATGAGACACCAGATGTTCCTCAGATGAAACTTTCACATGGGAAAACATCAGAACAGTCTTTAAAAACAGGTTAATACAAAGCTGTATGTGGTGAGGATAATACAAAGTTATATGCAATGATAACGTTTGCTCTTACAACCTGGTCACATCAATAAATAAGAAAAAACAAAAATAAATATTTATGTAAATAAATTGACATAACTTGAGGTTTAGCTTCAATATTTGAAATGGTCGAGGAAAAGATAATTATGATTATTATTTCATATGCTGTGAAATGAGCCTCAGGATATATTTTAAAGTAGATTTTGTTTTTTTCTCCCTTTTCCATGTCTGATGCCCTTCATGTTGTTTTGTGCAGCTTTTAATCCCACTGTCTACATATGTTCTAATCCATCTGTTTTTATATTTATTAAATAGTATTTTAAAAAAGTATATCAGTAGAACCATAAATATAAAGTCCTCAGCAGAAGAAATGTTCACAGTGAGCAGCTCTGAGAGGAAGTCTGACTGAACTGCGCCATCAGCCTCGGCCATCATCAGTGTGCTTGCTGCTACCAGAATAACTTGAGTTTATTACAAACTGACCGTCAACAGATGGTTGTTTTTACTTTGAGTCCCTGAACAAACATGTGGCTCAGCTGGAAAACGGCTTTTGTTGGAGCTCTGATGCATTTTAAAACATTTTAGGAGAGAAATCAGTGGGGAAAGCTGCCGATCAGTGCCGTCCACGGCGGTGAATATGTGAGGTTTGGAGGCTCCACAAAGAAAATGCAGAGCGCATCAGAGCTCAACAGGACTTCAATATGAAGAGACACGAGTCCGCTATCGTCTCCCTTCGCTGTCAGCCTGCAGAACTTCTCCCATATTTAATTTTTTATGTTTTATCGGTGCAGAGAAAACACAAACTGTGACGGCGTTCAGACTGCACAGAGGGGCCGCGGGCTGGGCTGAGTCTCCACGGTTCTCATGGTGTGTTTAAGTTCAACCTCTTGCTCGGAACTCTCCAACAGTCCCGTCGCTCTCGTGTTATCGTGAGGAGGAACGCAACTACTAGCAGAAAATGGCAGAAGTAGCACCAGCGCCCGCCGCCGCCCCGGCTAAAGCAGCCAAGAAGAAGGTCTCCAAGCCGAAGAAGGCTGGCCCCAGCGTCGGTGAGCTCATCGTTAAAGCTGTCGCCGCGTCTAAGGAGCGGAGCGGCGTGTCCGCGGCCGCTCTCAAGAAGGCTCTGGCTGCCGGAGGTTACGATGTGGAGAAGAACAAGGCCCGCGTCAAGACCGCCATCAAGAGCCTGGTGGCTAAAGGGACTTTAGTTCAGACCAAGGGGACCGGCGCCTCCGGCTCCTTCAAGATGAACAAGGCGGCGGACACCAAGGCCAAGAAGCCGGCCACGAAAGCCGCTCCTAAAGCCAAGAAGCCCGCAGCTGCCAAGAAGCCCGCAGCTGCCAAGAAACCCAAAGCAGCGGCAGCCAAGAAGCCGGCAGCCGCTAAGAAGTCTCCCAAGAAGGTGAAGAAGCCCGCAGCGGCCAAGAAAGCAGCCAAAAGCCCCAAGAAGGTGGCCACCAAGAGCCCCAAGAAAGTTGTCAAAAAGGCCCCGGCAGCCAAGAAAGCCCCCGCAAAGAAGGTCGCCAAGCCCAAAGTGAAGAAGGCAGCGCCCAAGAAGAAGTGAGCTGAACAGCCATCCCCACCAAAAGGCTCTTTTAAGAGCCACCACATCATCCTTAAAGAGCTTATTCCCAATTATTGTTTTTCTATTGCTGTCGTTGTCGGCACACATTAGATTAGGCTATTACTTATATTATGAATTTTATTAGGATTTAAGTGGAGAAAGAGTAACATATTAAAGGAAATACAATAATTATTCATTAAGTTTTAAAGCTAAACCTAAACCTAAAGGGAAACATACCTCAGGAGAGCTGGCCATATAATTTTTTTGCTGTGGTTCATTTATTAATGAGCCTTTTTCTAATTGTTTGATTGCTGTAAGGAGGTAATATAAGACATCTCTTAACTTTGTCTTCACTTAGCAACAAACAAGCTCATAATAAATAAACATGTCTGAAGTTCAGGATGAGACTGAGCAGCACAACATGACTAATGTGATACAAATCTTCATAAACATTTAGTCACATAGAAATGAAATCAGTTTAATGGCTTTTCTAATAAATAAATGATAGTGTTTGTGTGGATTTTGAATCAGTGCAGATGGACAGAAAGGTGGATTCCTGCTTCATGGAAATGCAACTTCTGAATTTTATGTCAAAATGTGACTTTTTATCCAAAATATACATGATTAGATCATAATAAGTTTCCTCTGTAATCTACAATTGTGATTCAATATTTCATAACTTTTGCTCCCCTTTAATAGTCGCTAATAGTTTAACACATACACTAATACTGATCATTTGTGATTCTTCATTGTCACATTAGGAACATACCAGAACAAAATAACTCACATTTTGGTACTATTATTTAAACAAAAGTCATTCCTGATCTTTTGTCATTGATCTTATCACTATTATTACATCTTTTAAAATTTAACAGGCAATTTGTCATCTTTTTATTTTTTGTAAATTATGCACATCTATTGTGTTTACAACTATATTTCTTATAAACAGACAACCAACAATCTTTTCTCCTCATGCAGTTTTCCATATTTAATTGTATTTAATTCTTCATGGATGCATCAGGGAAGCTTGGGGTTTTTGTTTCAGTAGAGTAAAACTAAGTTCACATTTTACAGTCAGTAAATAAAGGAAGCGGTTCTTTAGTTAGATGTGTGTGGCTCTTAAAAGAGCCGTTGTTTGTTGGTTCCGGCCGTTTACTTCTTGGCGGGCTTCTCGGTCTTCTTGGGCAGCAGGACGGCCTGGATGTTGGGCAGCACGCCGCCCTGAGCGATGGTCACTCCGCCCAGCAGCTTGTTGAGCTCCTCGTCGTTACGGACGGCCAGCTGCAGGTGGCGGGGGATGATCCTGGTCTTCTTGTTGTCGCGGGCAGCGTTGCCAGCCAGCTCCAGGATCTCAGCGGTCAGGTACTCCAGCACAGCCGCCAGGTAGACGGGGGCTCCGGCACCGACACGCTCCGCATAGTTGCCTTTGCGCAGCAGCCTGTGAACACGGCCGACTGGGAACTGGAGCCCGGCACGGAAGGAGCGGGTCTTTGCCTTAGCTCTGGCTTTTCCGCCGGTTTTGCCTCTTCCACTCATCGTTAGATCTTTTCAGAGTCGAGACTCAAAGAAATTATGGCACCGACAGCTGAAACCCTCCTTTATATGTCCGCGGGTCGAGACCAACCAGAGAAGCGGCTTCCAGCAGAGCAGCAGAGGGCGGCCCGCTCTGGATTTTGGCGGACATTTTGAAAAGATTTTTCGCCCAATAAGCAGCGGAGATTCAGGCGGTGGGTCGCTCCTCTAGGCGGTGCTGAGCCCCAGGAGCAGCCCCTCACCAATCAGGAGCCGGAGGTCTGAAGCAGCGTCACCGTTTCACAGCCGGTCCCACAGTTTAAGAGCAGCGAGTCTCCTCTCTTTACTACACTTTTCTCCTGTTTAGAGAAACAAGAAACAATGGCCAGAACCAAGCAGACCGCCCGTAAATCCACCGGAGGCAAAGCTCCCAGGAAGCAGCTGGCGACCAAAGCTGCCCGTAAGAGCGCCCCGGCCACCGGCGGAGTGAAGAAGCCCCACCGTTACAGGCCCGGTACCGTGGCTCTGCGAGAGATCCGTCGCTATCAGAAGTCCACCGAGCTGCTGATCCGCAAGCTGCCCTTCCAGCGCCTGGTGAGGGAGATCGCTCAGGACTTCAAGACCGATCTGCGCTTCCAGAGCTCCGCTGTCATGGCTCTGCAGGAGTCCAGCGAGGCTTACCTGGTCGGTTTATTCGAGGACACCAACCTGTGCGCCATCCACGCCAAGAGGGTCACCATCATGCCCAAAGACATCCAGTTGGCTCGCCGTATCCGCGGAGAGAGGGCATAAACTGATCCCAGACCTGTTGACACACAACAACGGCTCTTTTAAGAGCCACCTCACTTTCTCTAAAGAGCTTCTTCCTCTGCTCGATGATGATGATGATGATGATGCATTTAATAAATCGGATCAGTAGTAACTACGGTGCGTGAGTAATTAATTGAATTAAGTGTTAACATGCGTATTTCATATAGTGAACAGGCTTTAGAGAACACAACACATCCAACGAAATACAATTGATTTCAACTTTAAATATAAGCCTACATTAGACAAACGTCAGAGGAAGCCAGCAATATTTGTTATATGGTTAATGTGCTTTTTACTATTTGATTGCTGTATTGTAAAACAACTCTTACCTTTGTGTTTATTAACAAACCAGCGTTATCAAAACGTGTCTGAAGTTCAGGATGAAACTGAACAGCACAACTTCAAACATGTAGTCACAAATGAAGTCTGGTTGATAATGATTGTATTCTGGATGTTGGAGAAAAGCGTCTGTGTGGATTTGAATGAGTACAGACGGACAGAAAGCTGGATTCCTGCTTTAACAGCAAAATCTCAAATTGTTGGAAATACAATTTCTTGCGATTGTTTAGGGGGTAACTTAATGTTACTGTCTTCTCTTAGGCTTGTGTCGTAAATAAAGGAAGTAGCTCTTTAGTTAGATGTGTGTGGCTCTTAAAAGAGCCTTTGTTGTGTTTGTTGGTTCCAGGTGTTTACTTTTTGGCGGGCTTCTCGGTCTTCTTGGGCAGCAGGACGGCCTGGATGTTGGGCAGCACGCCGCCCTGAGCGATGGTCACTCCGCCCAGCAGCTTGTTGAGCTCCTCGTCGTTACGGACGGCCAGCTGCAGGTGGCGGGGGATGATCCTGGTCTTCTTGTTGTCGCGGGCAGCGTTGCCAGCCAGCTCCAGGATCTCAGCGGTCAGGTACTCCAGCACAGCCGCCAGGTAGACGGGGGCTCCGGCACCAACACGATGAGCATAATTGCCCTTCCTCAGCAGCCTGTGAACACGGCCGACCGGGAATTGAAGCCCGGCACGGGAGGATCGGCTCTTGGCCTTAGCTCTGGTTTTACCAGCTCCTTTTCCGCGTCCCGACATTTTACTTATTTTTTCAGTTTCGAGAGTCGAACAAAATAAACCTCAGTGAGAAAATCGGCCTTATATGGCGAGGCAGCTGCACGTTCATTTGTTTAATTACGTAGGCACGATCGCCCAATCAGGAAGGTGTTTGTGTCAAGTTCCTGTAATAACTACAAGGGATTTTCAGAATAAAACGTGAGAGTTTGAGTGAGAATACAGTTCATGAAATGAAAAAATTGGTAATTTTATTTTGTGAAAATGCAGTAAAGTGATTTGCAAACTCAGATTAATAATAAAACAATTTCATTCTAAAATGAGACTTTATTGATCACCAGGGACATATTCACAAGCTACCCAGCAGTATATTAGGTAATTCAAATTAGTTCCAACTTTACACGCAATATATACAGTATATTACTCGGAAATGGGCCATTCTGCATTACGGTATTTTGATGCTTATACATATAGGGGAATGCATGACTTAGTGTTGTGCTACTAAATGCATGCATTTCTTCTAATGTTACTAGCGGTATTTTTTCATAGTGGTATTACTATTTTTACTTAATTCATTTGAGTACTCCAATTACAGATGCCCTTACTGTAGGTCTTTGTAGCCATTTTTGTATGCGATACTTGAGTGTTATCATGCATTTGGCTTTCAGCACGTCATATACATGTTTGTACTATTGGATACTTGATTTTGTACGTTAGGAGAAAAACGAATAAAATCCACAAGGAGCAGGATTATAGCTTTTAGTTGAAATAGTGGGTGGCTCTTAAAAGAGCCTTTGTTGTTGGGATGAACAGTAGATTTACTTGGAGCTGGTGTACTTGGTCACGGCCTTGGTGCCTTCAGACACGGCGTGCTTAGCCAGCTCACCGGGGAGCAGCAGGCGGACGGCGGTCTGGATCTCCCTGGAGGTGATGGTGGAGCGCTTGTTGTAGTGAGCCAGACGGGAGGACTCACCGGCGATGCGTTCAAAGATGTCGCTCACAAAGGAGTTCATGATCAGCATGGCCTTGGAGGAGATACCGGTGTCAGGGTGGACCTGCTTCAGGACCTTGTACACGTAGATGGCATAGCTCTCCCTCCTGGTCTTTCTCTTCTTCTTGCCGGTCTTGGTGACGCTCTTAGAAACGGCTTTCTTAGAGCCCTTCTTCGGTGCTTTCACTGGATCAGGCATTGTTTGATTTCTACTAAACGAATGATCACTGTAAGTCACGAGATGGTTAATTTGTATGCGCTTGATGCAAATCAGACTGTGCTGTTGCTCGTACAGGATTGGCTGAGTCTTTAAACACGACTGCGCATGTGCGACACAACCGACTGTTAAACAACGGTTAATTTATCATCAACGTTGAATAACAAAGGCATTGTTGCTTGTAATCCTCCCATTTCAAAGATTAATTTAATTATGATATAAACATACATAAATCAAAATTGTATGAAATTATCTTATCCCATGGATTCCTTGAAAACGAATTAAAAAGGCCAGGGAGAGTCTGAGAAACATGTAAATAGCACTGCCAAACCTAACAAAGTCTCTGTGGCATTTTCTTGTTTTAATTTCTTTATTTATTAATCTATTGATTCATTTTTATCTGATCCTTATGTTACAAACCTGCAGTAGGTGCCTATCACTGCCTTGATGTATTACTGTGTTGTATGAGGCAGCTTCTCTTTATATTCATTCTGTTTTGATAAAGAACAAGCAACAATGCAGGTAATATTATGCATACAATATTACACAATCACACACCAAGAAAATCGATCATCTTCCGCCTTGGTTGTTAGATAAACACTCCTGGCTTTCAGTTCAGCTGTCAAAAAAGCACTTCTACTTACGATAGGCTACAGGCCTACAGTATGTTCCTGACAATACTCTTTTCCCTGAATCTCTGTTTGTCCCAAAGTAAAAACACAAATGTCCCCTGTAGTTACTCAGGGGCAGTGTAGTTTGCCTATCCTCATTTTGTCCTCGCCTGTAGTCCCCCAGTGTTGGTGAGTTGTATATGATAGTTTTGAAACAAATCACAGCAGATTTATGACATGCCACAGAACTCATTACCCCATCTTCCCCCAAACTTCTAGCTGTGCTGGTCATATTGTACCCTGTTTGTGAAGAAATAGTATAAACTCTTTTATACTCTAAAAATGCCCACATAGTTTCCCCCTTATTCCCTAACTTCACATCCTGTTCCCTGTACCTACATGTGCGTATCAGTAAGTACTGTATTGGTACACTGTTAGTACAAATAATTGCACTGTAAATTGGGAAGAACTATGCTGTATGTTGCAGGCTGTAATCTGAAGCGTTACCCTGGTGACCTCTTCAGCCTTCTTTTCGCCTCTCTTGTTTTTAAACATGTGATTAAGTAATTAACACAATACAAATAAATTATTTTGTGCTAATTGAAATGTACTCAAAAGAAGCCTAATAAATCTTCTCTATTGTAGTATATAGTATCTTTTTACATTATAGTACCATTACTTACTGTAATAAGCATCGTTATTGGTTAGTGATGTTACGTTCGCTAACGCTCCGATTATTTTCAACGGCTCTTTGGTATGAATGAAAGTAACTGAGTCGTACTTGGCGAGAGCCGTTCATATCTTTGTGCCCAAATTTCACTGCCTGCCCTAAATCCACTCCCCTTCATGTAAACAGTGAGAACCAGCCAGGGCAAGGCAACTTTATTTACATAACACATTTCATACAGATGGTAAATTTAAAGTAGTTCATTCTCTGACAAAGCAGAGAGATATGGGGTCACCTTGTGTAATGTTTATAATGTAAGTTACAATTACCCATTGCTATTTGCAGCTAAAGTATTTTGTATTCGTTCACCAGGTAGTGCTACTGACCAACCCTGATCGCATTAAAGTCAGTTATAAATGGCCCAATACGATTTTTGATATGAGCAACTTCCTACAATAGTTTGATATAAAGATAACATAGTAAGGACAACACTCTTTAGATGAAATGGGTGGCTCTTAAAAGAGCCTTTGGGTTTCAGTATCGCGGGTCAGAATCAGGTTTAGCCTCCGAAGCCGTACAGAGTGCGGCCCTGTCTCTTCAGGGCGTACACCACGTCCATGGCGGTGACGGTTTTCCTCTTGGCGTGCTCGGTGTAGGTGACGGCGTCACGGATGACGTTCTCCAGGAACACCTTCAGCACACCGCGAGTCTCCTCATAGATCAGACCGGAGATACGCTTCACTCCGCCGCGGCGAGCCAGACGGCGGATGGCGGGTTTGGTGATCCCCTGGATGTTATCACGGAGAACTTTACGGTGACGCTTAGCGCCTCCTTTACCGAGTCCTTTTCCTCCTTTACCGCGGCCACTCATCTTCACTTGATAATTGTTAGATCGTGGAATGACTGAACCGGTGCCGACCGTCAGTATTTACAGCTTCTCTACGGACGTGATAGAGAACAGATGGCGTGTCTGGCTGCGGCCACCGGGAAGGCGGAGTTGGACGTCTAGCCCCACCCATATGCATTACGTCGACGTGCTTTGTTCAGTACATGTAGGAACTTCGGAAGCTTGTCCCATGTATTTAACTTGCTGCATTTACGACAGCTGCAAACTGTAAGATTTCGTCCTAGATTGCGTTGTCGAGGTCCGCATTGCAAGCCGTTATAAACAGTTATTAATTAGTTAACAGGGTAAATTGAAATTGTATTCACTGTTTTATAATAAAGCATATTCTTTTTAACTTACACAAATGTTGTCACGTATAAAACTAAATGGAAAATCTGGAATTATATCAGAAAAAATTAAATGAATTTATATTTTGTAATATACCTGCATCATTATTCCCTCCAGATAAACGAAGAAGAGTAAATGTCACCATCCAGATTACTCTTCCTCACTGCTTTGAGAACTGTAATGGTGTTTCAGAAAATGTGTTTTAGAAATTAAGTGCAATCAACACATCAGTTTGTATTGTGCAGCATAGCAAATAATTTGTAACACAAACAGCAACTGAGGAGCATCTATTTAAACTCATCAGCATACAAACACCAGTTTCAACAAAAAGTCTAGATCCACTGGTTTTTCACTGTCACACACCTTCCAGTATGGCCACTATTCACACTAAGTATTATAATAGTAATAGTACAAATACAAACATTTCTATGATTACAGTAAGACTACTGTAGAAATGCTATTGTCCTACCTGTTGCACCTCATATGTGATAATTACAATGCAGAAAGGCTCTCAGCATGACATCTTCCCAAATGGGCTGTTGCAGATGTCTGCCAGGTCCACATTCAGGAACTGTTGTGCCTACATAAAACTCAGTTTTGCCCCCTGTAAAGTAAATGTGTTTGAGAAATGATAGCTAAATATGAGGATGAACGAGTTACTAATTTAATTTCAAAACGATTTAATCATAATGACACATTTCTCAAAATCTGAAACATTTCGGTTCCACTAATAGTTCATTAGAAAAGTAAATGTAATCGATTTTGGTCACCTTAATGCATCAAGTCAAATAAACATGAATGTACTTATACATTTTAACTGAGCAACTGAGAAACACTGAAAAATTATTATTATAGTGGATTTTATAGTGGTATATTAGTAAGTAAACTTTTTAGTTCAATTCAGCACCAAGTATTGCATATATGTAGCATGTTTTATAAAACACTTTAATAAAGAATTATGACTACACAATATTTTCAGTTAGTGTGGTAAAGAAACCAAGACTTTGAACATTTATTTTATTGGGGGAAAAATGCTCACCCATTCTTTCAAAAAACCTGCACATAATCGGAAGAACCCTCTCCCACATTGAGCAACTCCCACAGCCTTTCCCTCCCATTCATTTGTGGCCAACCTGAGGTTGACATGGAACGTCACAATGTAAACAAAAGCACATGTGGGATTAAAAGGAAGTTACATTTTCAAAGATCTTAATCGAATACCTACTCTGACAAAAATATTATAGAAAGTGAAACCATGAAAGTGAGACATTATGCATAATTCGCTTTGTAATGTCTCTATCGCTCTAGACACTATTGATGCAAAAGAGAGAGTGTTCTTTCCAAACAAGGGGAGGGTTCTTTAGGTTTATCTCCATTTTGAGGCCCTTAACTGAACATGTTTACATGTGTGTTCGTGTATCATGTGGATACAATCCAACTGTTCACACTCTTCACAAAAAAGGTGTATTCAACATGCCAGGTGAGTTTGATAAACTGTAATCATTTCACATCATTTATAGACTCGGTGCTTGCATTGTAGCTCCTCTTTTTGAACATTTTGCCAACCATGTGTACAGGACTAGAAACTGTATCCGATTTAAAATCCATAAAATAGGTAAAAAGACTTAACTGTTAATTATTTGACAATTAGATAAATCTAAATTAGATAAATAAAGCCACTGAATAATCCCATCTCATAATTGTCTCGCTCACATGCTATACACAGTTTATCCTGTAGATGGTGCTCTGCACTCACAGTGACTGGTTTAGGGCTGAGGCGGTGGGGAAGCGATGAAAACGCCAGCACAATCTACACGTTGAACTGTGTGACTTCTTGTCATTGTTCTCAGGTTAGTAAACTGATAAAAGCTGATAAATGAACACTAAAATGGTGCAGAATGTAAACGGGTTAATTCATGAGCAATGCAAGTAAGGCCTCAAGTAGCTGAGTGAATGTGAAATATGGTGAAATGTGTTATTTGGAAGAAGTGAGCTACTCGGTTTTGTATGCTAATGTGTTAGCACATTCGCTAACAGGCCTTTTAGCCTAATTGCAACGTAAGGTGAAGCATAATAGCTGGCTTGCTATTCACAACTGTCTTATAGTTACATTAGCGATAGCATGTTGTTGCTGTAGTTAATAGATGCTAAGTGTCAAGAATGGCGGACTATGTAGTGTTAAGGTCCACGTGATCATCAAGCTGTTACAGAGGAGTTGCAGACAGTGTAGTAGCCTACATATAATAATAAATGCCATGTGATGCCAGTTATGGGTTGATGTGTAGGAAAAAACGGTTATTGTTCTAGTGGCCAATAGAAGCACTGTCCAAATGTTATCACCAATGTTGTAAGACTGTGACCGAAGAAAACATAATCTTGATAGTATGTTAATAATGGCCATGTATGTATACCAGAGGAGTAGATTTTACTTGATTACCAGTAGTATTTACAATTTTGGCGTTTGTAAATTGAGATGATGTATTGTGAACTAGATAGAGAGTCACAAAGAGAGTAAATAAAGAGAACAAGCTACACGTTGACTTCTTGTCAGGTTGCAATTCTGAGGCCGGCAGCACATGCCTTTGAATAACACGGTGGGCTTATTCTGTCTCAACCTTTATTATACCCATTGGAGCATTTTTATAGTAAACTGCATTCATGTTTTTTATAACCTAGATATTTAACCATAAACTGATGCTGTAACAGTCAGTGAAATCAAGAGCCCACCCCGGGATTATGATGATCTTGTGGACATAAACAAACTCGCCAACCGCCTTCCGGGTGACTGCAGCGGCCAACATCTCCCTGCTGGCTTACTCCATGACGAGACTGGCCACTCAGCGGGATGTCCTGCCTCCTGAACAAGCTTCGGAGATTAGCAAGACTTCCAGCGCCATTCTGACCCTGTTTGCCTCCATCGCCGTTTCTACTGCACGGATCGCGGCATGGCAGACAATGATTCACCGGAATTTCTGGCTGCACCTCTCTTCCATCCCTGACACGGTGAAGAAGATGTTTTTGGATGCCCCTATAAGCCCAGACGGGCTGTTCAGGCCCCATTCCTTGTTGATGGTGAACCACCTGAAGACGCCGTCAGAAGAGGTGGAAAACATTAGGAGGCACGTAGCCTGGCCCCAGCCTGCCGCGCACACTCAAGCGCTCCTCAGGTCACTGGCAGGACCCTTGGGATCACCACCAAAGGCACCACCTGCTCCTCCTCTGCCTTCACTGCCACCTCAGCCAGCACCTTCAGCTCCATGGCAGAGTTTCAAGAACCTCCAGAGGCTCCCATTCAGCCCAAGCACCCCATGGGTTGATCCGAGGAGTTCCACGGTCCAGGCAACGGCGGCGAGGGCTCTGGCTTGGCTCGATTGCGTGACAACCACAGCGTCAAATGAATGTACGCCCGCTTTCAGAGCATTACTCAGAGTGGCAGTGTTTATGCTTTGTGGACAGCTGGATGAACAGGCTAATCAGCAGGGGTTACACACTGCAGTGGCACTCCTCCCCTCCACAGTTCAACGGGATGCTGGAAACAATCCTGCCATCCCAGGAACAAAGTTACAGGATTGCCAGGTGAAAAATGCCATTTCAAGGATTCCTCAGGGGGAGCAAAATCAGGGCTTTTACTCCCGTTACTTTCTGGTTCCCAAAAAGACGGGGGGAGTGAGACCCATCCTCGATTTGTCACTATTCAACAAATCGATAATGGAGATACCTTTTCACATGCTGACAATCATGCAGGTGTTGGAGTGTGTTTATCAGAACGATTGGATAGACCTGTAGGATGCGTATTTCCACATCTCCATCATCCCCAAGCACAGGAACTTCCTGCGCTTCTCATTCCAAGAGATGCAGTATCAATACAACCGCCTGCTGTTCAGTTACTCTCTGCCCCCCGCATATAAAGTTGTCTACAAAATGTGTTATATCTGGGTCACTTAAGATGGTTGTTTCTGACCTGTATAGCCTCTCACTAAATGATTGAAAGGTAGAATTAATGTCTTGATTGGCGTATAATTTCCTGCCAGAAGCATGTGTCACATGGGGGATAAAAGTCAGCGTCAAGTTAAGTAGGTATGTTGGGTTTGTGACCAAACTCATGGAGGCGCTGTTGATGTACACAAGGCATTTTTTAACATTACTCATAGGTGCTGTATAAGTGCTATAAGAGCAGCTTTCACAGATTATCAGAGGGATGAACATTGTGCTCTTTCTGTAAATCATTCAAGTGCATTTCCAATTTCCTCTGGGCTGCTCTCTTAGTCCTACTCACTTTTTAGTTACTTGGCTTATTTTCCTTTGTAGTTTTGTTTCTGTTGAACCACATCACTCAGTCCTCAGATGTAATAAGCCAATCAGGGGTGAGCGGCAAGGTTAATCAGTGTGGATTGCAGTGGCTAGATGACAAATTAAAAAAGGCTGTGGGATCAGAAAACAAAACAAAAAAACATATTTAGTTTCAATATTGATTATACTGCATCCATAATGTTAAGAACAGAACACCAACCCACAGTTACATATGTACATATTTGCATTTTAATGAACAAAATCAGCATCAACACATATCAAACACACCCCTGGCCATTTAATCACACAATCACAAGTATTCATGCCATCAAAGTCTTCCATTTAACACAAGGCTCGATCAAAGTCCGGATAGATTCTAGTACTTATATAACCAAGAGGAAGCATAGCCAAGTGTTTTACATGCACCTTGCCTTTAATTTATCATCCTTTCTGGAACGTATGGCAGCTAGCCTACATCTCAGCAATGACTGGTAGCATTGGGGCCTTAAACCTTCTGGACTGTCTGCATGTGGTGCGACAGCCGGACGCCCAGACACAAACATTGCCTGCCTGGCTGCTGAGACCCATCTGTCTTTCTGCTTGTCTGTTAGCCGAGAATGCACCTTCAGTTGTCTGTTCCGCTTCATCTGCCTTTTTTTCAGTGCCCGTCTCTCTGTCCTCAGCCGTCTTCCTGCCGTTCACGACTGGAACACGCAAGCTCCTGCAGTCCTTCAGGCAAATCTCAGCACGTTTTGGACCCCGATTTCCATCTGACCTGGAGAGAGCAGGTTGACGTGATGAGCAGTCGAAATGGGAAAATTGCCACCCTGTCATCTTCCCCTCCTCCGTCCATCCTCTGCGGACAAGCCGGGCTGCAGTGAGGAAGGAGTCCGTCTGGCTGTTCAGCTTCTCCAGGGGGTCTGAGGGCAGAGGCCCAGACATGGCCAACGTCCTTAAAAATATTAAAATTAAACATGAGACAAAAAAAAAAACACTCTTAGGAGGCAGGAGCCCTCACAGCTCATAGAAAACCTGTGCAACGTGACGAGGGGTAACAGGTTGTAGACATCACTTCATTTTAAGGGGCCAAAAAGTTGGTAACCACTGGATTAGCTTGTGAAAAAGAAATGCATTTTTAAATTAAAAGGAAAAGTAGAAGAAGAAGAAGGCACTGAAGCCATGTGTAGTTGAGTCTTAAATCCTGTATGGTATTATTATTATTATTATTATTATTATTATAGGAATTTTCTTGTTAGTAAAAGCTGGAAATGCATATTGCAGATTGACATATTATCACCTTTATAAAGTTGTTATAGTGAACATGTTAGCAACATCAGCATTCATGTGGAGTCAAGTTTCTGTCTGCACAATGAATTTAAGTCCAATATTCAGTCTTGTTTTAGCTCTGCTTTGGTCTCCACAACCTCCTGAGAAAAATATTTAGATTTAGCTAATAGGCTATATAGCCGCTAAATGTTTCACTGTGTTCACCAGCTAGTTTCTAACTTTGTCTATCTGCCATTTGGTGCTTGGCACATAGCTTACAGTGGGTTTATCAAGAGCTTTTTTGCTAAAACACAGCCGTCTGCTGAAGTTTGTGGGCTGGAAAACCAACACAATGAGCTGAAAGATTTGCAGGAAACTGCAGTTGTGTGATAATTCTCTGTAGGTCAGTAGTGCTTGCTTTAAGGTGGCTGCCTCTGAGCCAGTCCCTGCATTTTCATCAAGTCTCCACCAGGGGGAGGCAGAGTTCCTATGACAGCCCATTATAAGTGGGATCAATACAAAGCAATGTAAATGTCAAAGCTACACTTCCTAGAAAGATTTTTTCTTTTTTCTTCTGTGTTTAGTTATGTTTCAATGAACCAAGCAAGCTAAACTAACCTGTGGCTGCTAAAGATGCTGTTGCAGAAGTGTGGACAAGAGTAAAATGTCTATCTTCCTTTCTGGATGTGGAGACCCTGACAGCGGCCACAGAGTGCAGGCTGAGGAAGTGCAGGTTGTGCTGACAGACACCCAGAGCTCCTGGCTGCAGAGGTGCTAGAGGAAAATATGAATAAAATGAATAATAAGAAAACAAAGAAGAAGAAGACACAGTAGTATGGCTGCAGTCCCACAATAACTAATGCACTTTGATATTCTTTATCAACACAGCTGTAACCAGTTTTTAAGCATGACTTTCCATATTAGTAAAATATCTAATATATTAAAGATAGCTCACCCCCATTGACAAAAAGTAATTAGAATAACATTGTAGGTATAAACTTTTGTAAATATGTTATTTAAATTCTACTCGAGATCCCAATGTTTCCAACGATACCAAATATATCAGCCTGAAATTTGGGAAAATGTGTATAAAACGATGCACAAGGCATCCGAATATTTCCATTTGACTGAATGTTGCAGCCATAAGAAAACATCGAGCCCTCTCCATAATATTTTCAGACAGCGTAGAAAAAGATTTTTCCAACCTTTAAGCTGCTTAAAGGGAAATAAAAACACCACTCTCATCAACTCCCCAAATTAAACCGTAGGCAGCTGTTTACAACAAACAACCTCACCCAGGCAAATTATATGTAACCTGCCAAGCACAAACCATTATAACCATTATGCAGTAATTTACTTAATATAGGTCATATTCGCCTGTGCAAACGTCCAGCCAAGCTACTATATGTACTCACACCACTGAACAGCATCAGATACATTCATACATATATACATATGCAAACATTAATCAAAATCATGTAGCAATTATGCAAACAGCTGCAGTGTATCTGTATATTGTACATATAAATAGACACAAGAAATAGATTCAGGTAATACCAGATTTCAGTGTAAAATCCTCTCAATTCTTCCTCCTTGTAGGACCGACTGCTTCACCACTGCTTTCTTTAACTGACTCTTTCTCTCTCTCTCTCTCTCTCTGTCAGCCCCCATTTACTGTAACTGAGCTTTACTGGTACAAAGTACAGTTCAGAATTTAACTTACATGTTGGTAGAAATTGGTAATGAAACACAACTATACATTTGTAATAGTGTACGAGTAAATTATTTATGTTGGGTGTTACTTTATGGCTTATGTAAATACATATTGATGGTGGACAAAATAAAATGAACACCATGAAAAATGGGAGCAATGGTAGTCTGCCTTTATGTCTTTATCTGACGCCATGTCCAAACTAATGCTTATACGTTTTGCATTTTACATTGAAACACCAACACAATTAAAAAAAAAAAAAAAAGCAATTTCAACTCAAGGTCAAATTACTAGCTTTTTTCCTTAGCATGCTCAGTTGTTATGGGGATGTAACTGTTCACATGTGAGCAGTAGCTGTGATGCTCAAATGCTTCAAACCAGCGTTGACATTTTCAGTATTCAACGAAGGGCTTTTCCTAACTTTAGTGCTTTGAGTTGCCTAAACAGAAATGTAAAAATGTTTAATAACGCTCTGGTTGGCATGAGCGGATATTGTGGGAAAACAAAAGAAACTTGTCAGTGAAGGTTTTGCAGATTTGTTCAGTATGAGCATTTTACGACATTGTGGAGGAGTTGCTGAAAAACGTTTTATTATCTAGAACGTAATTTAAGCTGCGTTATGTTTCTTTCAAAACATCTCAGCAGAATTAGTAGGAGACGGGGTTGCTGTGGCTGCTACATGCATCATCTCATTAAAATGAATCTTATAATCTTCTTGTTTTCTCTGCACTCATTTGGCTTGTTGCTCAACTCAGCCACCTCTGAAAAAGATTTGGGATTTCGTACAAAAGGTCTGGATTATGCTAACTGTGGATAGACTCTAACCTCAGTCTGCAGGGCTGCTGCTCTGCTGTCTGTTTGCTCTGATCAGAAATTTGCTCTCGGCTCTTCACCTCCTGAGTTCAACAGGTTTATCTGCTGTGGAGGATCATTAAACAGCAGGGTTTAAGGTGTGTGTGTGTGTGTGTGTGTGTGTGTGTGTCTGTTGAGGTGGCCACATATTCAACAACCAGTCCTTGCAACAGTAGCAGGGTTCAGGAAGTCATTGCCTGTACGTGTGGTGCAATATATACATTGCACCTCATGCAAGTGATATAAAGGTAGACTGCCTGTCGCCGCAGGGGCCTCCCATTTTAATCATGGACCGCTTTCTTTTAGCAAGACATTTTTTGGCATCTAACTCCCCCTCAAACCTTTCCCTCTTTATTTCTGTCATGGTAAGGCACGTCTATGACAGTGCTGACAGCTCTAACAACACTTTCCAACTACTGACCTCGCTAAATGTGCTATTATTTTGTCTGCTCAAGTTCTTCTTTTTGCTCTTGGGTGACATTTTTGTGAATGACACTTGCCCACAAATGGAGCGGAACAGGTATCCTTATAGCAGTTTTCTCATGAATGCGCACTCATGAACAGGCAGTATCCATGAAGTTGAATAAAAGCAACTTCTGTCAAGTTTGTGCAGTTACGTAGGTTTGCTGAATCTAACCCTATAACACTGGTGAGACCAAAGTCTCAATTCCTATGTTGAATCATTATGTGTTGCATATGTCCCAAAATACATCCCAGGCATTTTCTTTATATTTTTTCATCCACTTGCATTGTATTATTTCTGTTAGGTTTTCACGTGATCAGCAGCCTTCAGAAGCTGCTGTTCACATGTTGACTAGCAGCTGACCTGTATATCATAGTACAACAGGGTCAGTTTGCTCGGTTTGTACTGGCTCATGGTACTCGTCAATCTGGGTCAAAGGTAATGGGAAAGCTGCTGAAACACAGGCAGTATCACCAAAAGCCACAGATAGCCCTGATGTTACAGTACAGAGGCTACAGCCCTCTCTATGTCTACTGTCGTGTTAAAGGATTAAGCTGGCGGTGGTCTACATTTTTCTTATTGTCAAGAAATCTAACAATAAATTGATCAAGTACTGTCTGTATATTTTACTCCTCTCCAAAAAGTATATAAACCACATTAATGAGCCATTGAATTGGCGATTGGGGGGGGGTCGGACCTCTGACCTTGAATAAAAAGCAGATCAGAGTTAATAGGAAGTGAAGAGTGAAATGGGGACAAAAAACACAAATGAGCTCCTGATTATGCACCTCACTCTCTCAAAGTAGGTTAAAAAAACAACAAACCACATTTCACATTTAGGAATGAAGAAAAATAAGTTTGCTTTCATGCTGTTGACCATGTACTTCTAAAATTCTACAATGGACTATACACGGGATATGAAACACTATTAGCCCATGAACGACAACAAAAGCATTAATTCCACCCAAAACATGATAAATCATAAACTGGAACTACGAGGTTTTTATACAACGATAATATGTGAAACCCGCATTTAACACAGCCTACCTGGTGTAAAAATCAACAGCACACAGTCGTCATCAACAGTGTGTTACGCAACTGCAAGCAGATCTGTGTAACAAAGAGTGGAAAGATTACTGTCTAAAGTAATTACTAGAAAACGTTGTAGCCGCGAGCCAGCCAGCAATCGCATGGCTAGCTAACTAACGTTAGCATTAGCTTAGAATGCGATCAAAAGTGCTACTCGTGGATAAAGTTACTATTGCTGCACATACGCGTCTGCAACTTTCAGAGTACATGCTAGTAGTGATTACAGGCAAAATGAACGTTACAAGTTGCAAAAACAATTTTAAAGCATTAAACACCAAAATATTAATTGCAATATTGTTCACGTGTATCCACCTCCTCCAGCTTAGAAGTATTCCTCTTTGCTGAGGCACGTACGTGCGTAAGGAGGAACACTCTCTCTGCAGTTGCGCTATTAATCCACCAGGTGGCTCTAAAACTATTCACATGTAAGATAAGCATATCAATTTTGTAAAAATTCATGAGAGGTTATTTCTAACTCTGATACACAAAGGGTGGTTTAAAATTCCAGTTTTCTCCATTTTTTTTCTTTCAGAATAAGTAGATATATTCCCTGCTTTTTAAAATAAAAACAGAAATAATTAGCCTCTACTACAGCATACAGAATTTCACAGACACCTGTAACATGAACACTAGAATATTAACAAAGCTACAACACATAAGGAGGAGGTGGTGGAGGAGGTACACCTGCATCTGTGTGAATATGAATAGATGTTTCCTGTCAGCTGGGAGCTGATCAGCTGATGTATCAATGAGCCACTGAGGCTAAAGAATGACTGAAACACTGATAATAAATCTGCTTCAGCGTTCTACCTGAACTAACACAAGGCTCCATCGAATGAATACAGTGTATTCAGGTATTTCCATGTAATGCTCATGTGAGTAACTGTGACTAAATGCAGCACTGTATGTGAGATGATGTAAAGCAGTTAATCACTGTGGCATTCAGCTTTCTTTGTTGGCTGAACAGGAATGCAGGGTAGGGCAGCTCAGTGTCTATTTAGTTTCTGTTTTTTAAGCACTGATGTCAATTTAAATCTCTATACCCTTCCCCCACCCCCATCTCATTGTACGTTTTTGTATTCCTCAAAGTATTGAGGAAACAATCCTACATCTTTACAGGCTCTAAATGATGGTTGATAAGGAAAGAGCAAAGGAACCAACCACCAACAAATTCATCAGCATTTGTCTGCCATTCATTTGATTTAAAACGTCCCTCTACGCTCTTTATTTTAGTCATCTTTATGTTGCTTTGTTCAGTTGACCACAACCAGTTTTTTCTATCCATCAGATGTTTTCTGGGCATTGTCCTCCTTCATTCAGTACAGCCACAGCCTTTACTGTGGTTTGTGGCTTGCAGTTGCTGTTGTGCCTCATTAAAAGGTTTCTTAACAGTAATTGTTAAAGGATGGGGGAGGTTTTTTCCTTCATGATTCCTGCCCAGATTTTGTAAAGGAGGACAAACAGGTGACCTTTTGGTCCCAAAACCACATGTTGCGTCACTTCGATCCATTCAATTATTCAAATACTTTGGGAGCCAGCAGGATGACTTGTGTGCTATGTGACCTGAATTTCACAGCCATTTTTACTTACTGTACACAATGAAAGAGAAATGTAGCTGCTCTGTATTTCCGAAGCCTTGGTTACAGAAGTACATTTTCTGTTACTTTTTAAAAGGACTTGACTAATTCCCAATTGTTTTATGAACTAAAGTTCACTAAGAAGCTCTGAGTTTAAGAGACCTGCCAGAAAAATTGCAGCATTGGTTGTTTTCTCACATTGTGGTTGTACGAATAATGACTGTCTTCGCTATGTAGCAAAGGCAAAAGTAGTGTGACGTTTTTATACCAGCGTATAATCTCTTAGGGAGGTCAGGGTGGGTGGCTGGGCGTGCTCAGGCGTGTGTGATTTTGAATCAAGAAACCTGCAAGTCGCAGCTTGTCTTTTTCTTTTAACCACGAAGGCAATCTTTCACTAACCTTAACCAGGTACTTTTAGTTGTCTAAACTTAACCAGACCTGGAGTCGGCAAAGTAGAAAACGCTCGTATAAATCGTTTTAAGAACAGTAATATGGGTTATTTTGGAAAGCACAGACAAACCCTGTTGTTGCAATCAGCTTGAAACAATAGGTGAGGAATGTCAAACTCAGACCATTGCCATTATGTAAAAAAAGACTACTGTATTTTCTTTTATATAACTAGGGCAGTTCTGTCCATCCTTCTCCTCAGCCCCATTCTCCAGCTTCTCCTTGAGGATCCTGAGATGTTTCCAGGCCTGATGGGATATATAATCCCTCCAGAGTGTTCTCAGTCTGGGCCATTTCGACCACTTGTATCTCTGCCCAGAGCTTGTGACCGATTGTCAGAGTTATAAATGAGAAAAACCTTTGCCTTCATCTCTCTGCTCCTTCATCATTCCGTACAAAGTCCATGTCAGTTCGTCAGAATCAAAGAGCAAAGATGTATTATTCTAGAGCCGCCATTTTGTACTAAGAGAGGATGGGTCACTATGCAAGAAGCAGTGAAACGCTTTGACCCCATTTACACCTGGCATTAACATGTGATCTGGATATCCCATCTGGATGTCAGGTGTAAAAGCAAGCACATTGTGACTGGAATACGATCCCATCGGAAAGACCACATCTGGAGGTGGTCTGGCTCACATTGTGACTGATGTCAGCCAGGTGTAAATGCAATCCATACATACCCCTTTTTCCACCAACATGGAATGGGTTCGGTTCCGGTTCGCGCACCTAATTTTAAACCATTCGCAGCATTTCAACCAAAAATAAATTGGTTCGGAACCAGAAAAGTTGGTTCCCTGCTGGAACCAAAACATAGCAGGTTTTCCTTGACCTGAAGTGCAACCGTGACAACATCAGTGAGCGTGTCCTATTCTACAGGTTGGAAAGAGAGGATGGAGAAGGCAACAGTGGTCTCTGGTCTACTATGGTAATAGTCTTCTATGTCTTCTTATCATTAATAGTTGGTCCAAAAACAAATATCTGTAATAACAGAACAAAAGCTCGCAGGTAATCAATGCGATCTGCCATCTTGCTCCTATTGTGCATTGATCCGTTGATGACAAATCCTTGATTACAATGGTTCGCTGGTTTTTTTCTGGTGGAAACGCGGGCTGGTTCACAAGATAGCACCAAGGTTTCAGGAATCCTGAATGGCAGCCTCAGGAAACAAATATTGTTGAACTGACTGAAGCAGAGTTCTTTCAGTTGGACTCAAACTTGTTCTGTCATTATTCTTTGTCTCTGTTTTGAAAATCTAATAATGTGCTTTTTTTTTCATTTATGCTAAAAGCTACTGTACAACAGCGATTGATTATGTTTTAGAGAACTGACTGCAGAAATATGAATCATGATTTTTGAACGAAATCATCTAGATGCATGTTGGCCTACATTCATATAAATAAAGCACCAGGAAGTTCACATCCAGAACTTTTTATGAAAACAATGTCACATATTTTTCATTCATTGGAACATGAAGTGGGTTTGGCGGTGATCATGTGATGGCCCCAACCCTGTTTTGTCTGCTGGTTACAAAAAATAATATCAGAGTGATGTTAAAGGAGCACAGGACAGACCAGTTTATCTGGTTTGTTCTCTCAGGTGTTCTGTTGTCTGCAGGTATTTCTAAACTGACTGAGAAATGACAGCTTCTCAGTGCAGATACCATCTGTGACAGGACGTACGACTCAGAGCTTTCTCATCCCACAGACACACAGGTGAGACATTAACTTTGCTCTTTAGAATCAGACCGCAATTATAATACATAAATATTGGTCTATACACATAACCTGTCTATATTTAGTGTTTGTGTCATCAAATTCATTTCTCATGTACTGATTTTATGCTTTTTTTGTAAAGAACTTTGTGAACTTGGCTTTAAAACAAAGTGCCATAAAATATTATTAGAACTGTATTTACTTATTTGTATCCCCATAGGTCGGTGTACTGTTTAAGTAGCTAAGACGTTTCTCAGCCTTATGTCAAAGGTTATGTTCTTCTTTATGAATTGGCTGAAAATATATAATTTTCATTTTAAAAAGTAGAATACAAAATTATGTATATTCCATTAATTTACAACTCACATGACTGAGGATTTTAGGACCTAAAATTGGAGTTGCATTTCATAGATGTTCTGAAATCCCTGCAAGAAAATCTGCAGGATTTAAGGGAATTTAGGGAATGTGTGCAGAAAAGGTTCAAACAAGAGCCCTAAAACACATCATGCTGATTTCACAGTGAGATAGTTCTAGAGTGCACGCCAAAAGCTGTGAATCATTAAGGGCCTGACGTTCTGGACTATGCTTTTCGTTGCGTCTTCAGCTTCTGATTATCTGCACAAATCATGGTTAACGTTTGATTCCACTGTCAGTTTACCCCTTTTCAAAGGCAAATCTCACAGCAGTTTCACAGCAAATCAAGGAAATTCTCTGAAACCAGGGAAAGAGTTGGCTTGACTTAATTGAAAAGATGCTTAAGGAATAATAAAATGTATTGACATAGTGCACAATAGGAAGAATGAAGAGTCTGAAGGCGATTAGACCCCACTGTGACGTCATATTTTGAAGGGGTAGTGATGCCGCGAGCTGTACAGGAATATTCCCCTGATGGAGTCTAGACACTGGTGGTGGTGGTGGTGGTGAAGGTTTCAAACAAGCCTTCATCAGAGCACCACAAGAGCGTTGTCCTCCTCATTTTATAAAGAACGAGTGATCATCAAATCCCCTTCTAAACCTACAACATCTTATAGATCATATTCTATAAAACTATAAAACTGTGTTACGTTCCAAAAGTTTTCTCACGCATACCACAAAGTAAATATTTTGTTTCAGTGTCATAGCAGAGGAATTTGTTGTTGGCACTTTGCTTGTATCTTACCCACGTGACATTATTAAACATGCGTAACATGAACTCTACATCCTGGTTTCTCCGGTAGAAGCCATCATGTCTTCCACGCTGGTCATCAGGCAGCCTCAGCCTGTGATGGAGGCCCAAGACTCGGATGAGTGGGGATCTGGGATATGTGACTGCTGTGAGGACGTGCCCGAGTGTGAGTGTCTGTGCTTCAGTGACTGTTTAATATTCACACCAGTGCAAGCGTGTTTAAATGTGATATCACGCTTTTTTTTTTACTATTTAGGCAGGGCAAGTCTGCATGTGTTCTTTGTTTGTCTGTAGTTTTTTTTTTTTGCAAAGTCATTTAGTTGTTGTCCTTATCTTATTTGTTGCTTTGAACGCCAAAGAAACTTCAAAGTATTGAACAAAATCATAATGATAAAGACTCAAATCCATGAAAATAAGTCAAAATTATACCAACAAATCTGATGTGAGAGAGATAGTTTTACTGCTGCAGTAAGCCATACTCTGATAAAGGTCAGAGGTCACCGCACAGAAAAAATATTTCTTGAATGATGTTAAGGAAAGACACAAGACAGAGAAAGAAATTCTTCATATGTATCTTAAAACGTGTTTTTTTTCCTGGTTAAGGTTGTTTTGCTTTCTGGTGCTGTCCCTGCTTTGCCTGTATAACTACCAGGAAGTACGGCCAGTGTCTCTGTCTCCCCCTGCTGGACATCTTCGGCTGCATCCCACCCATCACCATGTCCATGAGGGTCTCCATGCGGCAGCGCTACGGCATCAAAGTAAGGCCACAATTCTTTGCTGTTGTTATTGTTGTCAGTTGGCAGAAAGGTTTGAGCCCTGGTTGCCAAATCTGTAATCTTAAAAACCTATATTTACTATAAGTGTAATTTTATGGATACCAAGGAAAACAAATCACCCACCAAGCATTTTAAATAAATCATTTGTAGTCCTCTATAACTCATCAAATGTGTGATTTATTTACAGCAAAGTAATTTGTTATGGGCACAATTAACAGGCAACAAGATTTTGAGCTATACTGAAATTATGTTCAGCTATATTATAAGAGCCTGTGGTCGTACATTATTGGTAAACCTTTTAAAAAAAAAAGTCTTTAAAAATAAATTCAAGCTTGTGGGCTCGTAGAAAATATTTGTAGCCGTAGTTTTACTTAAGTTAATCATGTTAGATTTAATTGCAATTTACACATTAGTGGCATGCAGAAGAGAACAGTTGTCAATGCCTTCCAAAAATGCTACAAATAACTATTTAAAAAATGTTTTCGGTGACACTACATAATATATAGAATATGTAGTTGTATGAAACAGATATCAACAAAATAATATCGGTTCCTGCTGGTATTTATAGGTACAATGGAAGAAAACAAGACTGTGGGGAACACGGGAGTAACAACAGGGCATTTTAGAGGAAAGGAGAAATAAATTATACTCTAAGGATTTTTGTAAATACTGGGTACTGTACTGTGAAACAAAACTAAAGTTTGGGTGTTATTATCCACTGATATTCTGTGGAACCTATAAAGTAATTATGGTTTAACATATTTCACAGTTACGATATGCTACCAAAACTGCGGGGGGACAGTAAGGTAAAGAAAGGGGCTTTGGGAAAATCTCTTAAAACTCAGATGGAGGTGTTATTGAAGAATATATAAAATATATGGGTTACGTTCCCAAAATGATTACAGGGGTATTGACTAATGCTGGGGTACATCAATGTCGTTTTGGGGTATGAAAACTTGCGTTTTCTCATCTGCCACCTCTACAATTAAGGTTCGGTTAGGTCTAGACACAAAACCTACTTGGTCAGAGTTAGTGAAGGATCAAACTTGGGTTTAAAAAGCTACTTTGTGAAGGAACCTTTGTTATCATGGTTAAAAGAACATCCTGGTCAAGCTCAGACTAAGGACAGTCTCTGCATTTGAGGGCTACAAATGAAATTTGAGGGTAAGAATTGCTAATTAAAGGCAGTGGTTCCAGGCTGCAGATCAGATTGTTCACCTGTTGACCTGACGTCACTGTGTCTTGCCTGCAGGACACCATGTGTAAGGACTGCTTGTATGCGACCTGCTGTACACCCTGCACCTGGTGTCAGATGTCCAGAGAAATGAGGAGACGAAACATCCAAATCGTTCTAGTCAGCGCCAAAAACACATGACCTCTCTCCTCGCTCATCGTCACCACCGGGGCTGTCACATATTTCAATGAGCCCTGATCTGCTTCGGCTGTTACTAACATGTTATAACTACTCTGCAGACTGAAGCACTTTGAAACAAATAAAAAAAAAGTGATTTAAAAAAAAAGCCTAAAGTGCTCATGTCACTGACTGAAATTAATGAAAACAAGTTGTTTTAATTTGTTGGGGTTTTTTTTATTATGACCCGAGTATTTCCTTTTTTATTTTTCCCCCTGAGGCTAAAACTCTCACTTTAACAAAAAATAATAATAATATCTGATCCTGTTTACATGTAGAAGTAACCAGGCAACTGTTCCTGATGAGCATTTATTAAATTCAGTTTAAGATGTAATTTTCTTTGTTTAATTTTTGGTTCTGTATTCAGACACACAGCATGGGTTTATTATCAGGCAACCAGCTTTACAGATGTTGTATAAGCTTGTATTGTTTTTTTGTTTGTTTGTTTTTAAAAAATATTATTATTATTCACATCTGGCAAGGTTATAATTTACCAAAGTGCATAGAAATACAGAGTGCAGCAATTGACTTGTTTTATTTTTGCTTTGTGTACAGTATATATGCACATTTATACTTTTGAAATATGTATCTTTTTTAGCTCATGTCTGCTTAACGAGTTCACTTTCATTAATTATTGATTTATTGTCAATAAAATGAATTCAGTGAATACATTATGCTGTTATTTCTTTGTATATTCCTACAGCATGTTAGGAGAAGGTAAAAAAAAAAAAACATGAATCTATAAATCAATTAACAAATGTATAATAGGCTACACAAAGGAAAACCTTAACTTTAATTAACTTTAATTCACTTTAACCTTAGTATTGTCTTCCCACTGATTGTTTATAAAGCATAAAGTATAAATTATCACCCAGTTCTGTGTTACACTTTCCACGAAATTATACCTCATTTTTGAGTAACAGAAAAAAAAGAAACAGAAATCATGAATTATTTTGACTATAGTTAACATCAGAGGAACATATGTTGATGAATTATCACAGACTGGCATATGTCAAAGTTTAGTCCAGGATGTTTGAAGCCATTTCATTTTTTTTTTTAAATGGCAGCACATAATGACATCTGTTGCCTTCCCACTAATGTAAAACCTAACACATCAGCTAGAGGGAGCCACACGCTTCACTATGAGCCGATATAACGTTGAGGTTCATGTGGGGTCACAGTGGACCAGCAGACCAACGATGTGCAGCATCCCATGCAACAAAAACACCACACAATATAATTCATTCCAATACAGTAAATTAAGCTTCTCTCTACTCCACATCACTGAATGTTTCAGACTCGCTGACACGTACTGCTGTCTGGCACTCAACAACTTCCTCTGTATTGTGATTTAGTGGCAACACACTTTCCTGGAAAGAACTATCCAATTTTGTACTAATTATAAAGAAAATAGAGATGTTTAATTGGTGCATTTCCAATAAATGAATTACTAGTGTAACCTAGAGTCATTTAGTCAGTGCAGAAAAATGTGAAATTTGTCTACATACAATGCAACATATTCCCAACAATAAATAAATAATGAATAAATATTTAGTTTGCTTCAAATTGAGTTTTTCTTTCTGGGGAATTCCTGTTTTCTCTAAGATTAGTACTAAATTACGTAATTATTACTTAATGTACAATGGACACGTAAAACAAGGCGCTATCGTTTTAGTCATTTTAACATTTACATATTTTTGATGCCATGTTGCTGTTATTTTGTCCACCCCCTGTAAATCACAAGAAGCATTGAGGAACACGTTGAATCATGTCTCAGTCAAGTCAACCACCCGAAAATAACAGGATACGACTTTAACTTCATGAAGATAAATTAAGTGTGGCAGGGCTGTTGAAAGCCAAAATTATGCAGCTGAGTTAAAGTAATTCAAATTTTTGACTTAAGTTAAAGTTAAAAGTTTGAATTGCTATTTCATAAGTTTGACTTATTGACTTGAATCTCACAATTTTGACTTACTGAATCAAAAATTTGAATTATTATCTCATAATCTGGACCTACCCTGACTAGTTTTATTTTGTATCACACCTAACGATTTTTTTTTCTTTTCCTGGTGGAAATGGGCCTCCATACTACACTGTCATAGTTGACCTAACTTAGTATTTTCAGGTGTAGGCTACCTAGACTCACCTGTGCTTTGAGCTGAGTTTCTTACAATATCTTACAACTCCGAAAAGCCCCACTGAACTTTTCAGACACTTTTAGCACGTTGTTGGTTTTAAAATGAGAGTTTAAGCCACCTCCAGCCAAAACATTTATTTGACAGCTTGTTTTGGTGTTTTTCTGCCCTCTAGTGGCCAAAAATTGATTAATGCAGCTTTAAATGACAACATCTGTACTGTGTGGTCAGCTAGATGTTTGCCAAGAGCCGTTACATTTAAAAGGACGATTGAGGAGAAGGGATTTAACCTCATTTTCTGTTGCTCAGTCTTGCACGG
This sequence comes from Macquaria ambigua, assembly GCA_008360985.2. Lineage (NCBI taxonomy): Eukaryota > Metazoa > Chordata > Actinopteri > Centrarchiformes > Percichthyidae > Macquaria > Macquaria ambigua. The sequence goes on from VMKM01002092.1 coordinate 62,405, forward strand.
CAAACTCATGGAGTCACTATCATGTCATATTTTGTCAAATTACTCCCAATAAACTTTCCCATTTGTTTGGTCCGGTTTGCGATCCAGCGGAGGCGATCCCTCCCCTCTGCCGGCACACTTGGCCCTGGTGTTCACTGTAAATTGCTCAGTGGGTTGTTTTTAATGGGATTATAATGACAGTTATGGTTTGCAAGAATTGATGTTTGTGACTTTTACGAGGTGTGAGTGAAGGGGCGGGTCCAGGCGGCTCATAAAGGCTGCAGGAATGTTAATTGGTCGAGGCCACTGCTGCCCTCTTTGTTCTGCTCTCTCATACTGGGCTTCTGTTGCGCCCGTTAAAGGCCAAAGAACTGATTTAAAATCTGTGACTTTAACCCCGCACACCCTCCAACCCCCCCCCCCCCACACACACACACACACACACACACACACACACACATATGTACACAGCTTATCCCACCTACAACCCCCCACCACCACCCCCACAACCGTTCATCCCCTCCCATTCTTTCTTCTGGGTTTTTCCTTCCCACTCCAGAAGAAAATGGACCCCTTTGCTTCTCTCATTTCCTCCATGTTGCTTAATCAGGTGGTTGGCACCCCCCCCTCCCCCTCCCTGCTGGGTTTGATCCAGTGTTGGGGGAGTAATTTTATCACAGGTCTTTTCTTTTTTTTTTTGGTCACACTTCCAGATGAGTCTGTGCTGAGGTGAGGGAGGTCTCTGAAAGCCCAAAGGGGATTTGTGTAATTTTTTTATTGTTTTGAATAATAAAATAATAAATGACCAGTGAAAAAAGTTATTTTTTTATTCTTTTCATATTCACTGCCAAACCTGAAAACATTTTAGTGCCTGATTATCAATTAGTGTTATTTTGTTTTTCACCCACTGTCATTTCTGGTTTTATTCTTAAATCTTTATTGTGATTTTCTTTTTATTATTTTACTCTATTCTCTCATTTTAATATCCTTAGCTTTCATGTTTCATGATGTAGAAAGTATTATATCTAGGAAATTCTTGGAACAAGTTGATTTCTGCAGGAAGTTGTAATATTCTTACTGCACCGGCAAATTTTGTCACCTGAAAATAAGGTTTTTATGGCTCAGTTGTACTCAGAAAGAACAGTTTTGCAGTTTGTACCTTGTATTGTTTTTAGCCATGCTAGCGGTTTGGGTCTATGGATGGTAATGTCGGTCTGTCTTTGGTACTGACTGAAATATCTCAACTACTACAGGATGGATTGTCATGAAATTTAGTACAGGCATTGATAGTTCCCAGATGAATCCTACTGACTTTGGTGAGCCCCTGACTTTTCATCTAGCGCCACCATGAGGTCAACATTTGTCCAACACTTTGGTTTATGACCAAATATCTGCAAAACTAATGACATTCCCATCAGCCTCAGCTGTACTTTGTGTTTAGTGCTAATTAGCAAATGTTAGCATGCCAACAAGGCAAACATTACACTTGCTAAACATCAGTTATGTTAACATTGTCATGTTAGCATGTTGACTCCTCTGTCCTCTTGCAAGAAGGAAACACAACAACTTGTGGATGTGTGGAGACATAAAATCAGCTTAAATTGATCTGATCCTTTAAAAAGAAATCTTTGTATTTTTCAGTGAAAAGGACGAGCTTTAATTCTACCTAATGAGGGACAGGTCCTGAGATGGATTTGAACCTGGAGTACGTGGAATCTGCCTGAGGCCTCTGGGTGTCATCCTGTCTGTCCGGAGGTTTCCACCATGACAGATAGAGACCCCGTCTATCTGCCCAAGTCTCTCCATAATTTCCAGGGGAAGTGTTCCTTTTAAAAGACAAGGTTGGAGTTGCCAGGGAGTCGGCTGATAGAGGCTCGGGTTAAGAAGAGGCGGGAGGGGCAGGCGTAGTCCGACACACGCTATCAGACGACGGGCCTCCGAGCAAACAAACAGCTCTGACCTCTCAAAACAACGGCAGCAGGGAGCAGCTGATAGCGAGAGACGGATAGGTAGAGGTTGGTGATGGTGCAGCGAGTGTGTGTGTGTGTGTGTGTAGGGGAGGCAGAGAGCAGGGGCAAAGGGGCAAAAATTATCTGATCCCTGCGTGATCTTAGTGTCTCAGTGTCTATTAAAATCAGAGGGTTTGTGTGTGTGTGTGTGTGTGAGTGTGAGTGGTAGTTTTCTTTACGTTTGGTGAGCCGCTGTGTCTTAAAGAGCTGTTAACCCAAAAATAATTTCAACTCTGGCCTCAGTGGAGAGTTTTTGTGTCCCAGAGTCCTCTATAAATTCCTGAGCTGACATCCACGTAGGCAGCCACATCTTTTACATCTTCACAAGTTTGCCTCCGAACTAGCGTTGTCACACCCTGTTTGTCATCGGCACTGAAATGTTGAAACAGAAGAGAAGCGCCTAAAAGGTTCAGTTTACTCAAATTACAAAAAAAACAACAACATATTTTTGTACCTCTGGAATGAAAACCTTTCCAGAAAAAATGATCATCAAGTGCGGTGAAAAGTAAGGTGTGTGTGTTTTCCTACCATTCCTAAGATCCTCTCTCATACACTAGTAGTCAGCGGTGTGGACTCGAGTCACAAATTTGATGACTTTAGACTCTTGCAACTCGACTTGGACTTTAACACCAGTGACTCGTGACTTCACTTGGACTTGAAAATACTTGATACCTTGATTAAAAAGTCTGTTATTTAAATACAACAAGACAGAAACATACAAAATTCATTCTGTTGTGGTTAATAGTGCTCTATGCTATGAAAGTGCAACGTCAGCACTACTTTCTTTTATGATTAACTTCAATTGCACTTGTTTTCACAAATAAATACAAAGTTTAAAAAGCATTCATGAAAACAAAACAATGACTTGACTACCTTAACCGTACCTATGTCAGTTTCCAGGCACAGGTATTGATGCAGTATTCATCTGAAAAACATTTGCAGATTAACTGAGAAGAGGATTTGTTGCAATCATAAAACACAAGATGTAACTTCGTTCAAAATCATTCACAATTAATGATGAACATGGTGCATGATGTCGGAGTGCATTTGATGTGTAAAGAGAATATTGGAACCAACCTACAACAACAAAAGAGGTTGTCAACGCCTTCCCAAACAACTCTGATCTGATGTTGATCGGCCACCTCTGTGGTTATGTTTTGGGTAATTTTAGGCATGGGGTGTAAACAGCAGTCTCACTTTGTACGCACCAACCACCTAACCAGAACCACCTGCAGAAAACATAATTTAGGCTACTTTAATTTTCACTTAATTGTTACTTGATGTAAATACTTGCAAATGAATGTAGTTTGTAAGTGATACTGCTGCCCTGTAAGACAAGATTGTCAAAAAATGGTTTGCATGACAATCACATGTCAGCAAGTGGATCAACTATGGAGAGAAAAAACCCTATTATTACTTGAAATGTACTTGCATTTTTGTGGACATTTTGTGTGCATATGTCGTGTGTACATACAGACCAATGAGAAATGAGAGGGATGGGAGGTGAAGCAGCAGAAGAGAGTTGAGTGAAGGGGAGGGAGGGTTCAACAAATTCTTTGATTGCTGAACCTTGTCATTCAGATAGCAGAGGGCGAACACACCGAACAACGGCAACGCAGTCTCATAAGACCGAGGACTCTCTCTCTCTCTCTCCTCCGGAAACTAGATGCATTTCTTCTGGGCAGTTCGATCCCAACTTTAAATTACTTTGTTGTTTCTCAGTCTCATTAAAGGTTATAATAGGCCAATATAAAATGATCAACCTGGGAACAATGTTGAAGGTCAATTGATTGTTTAAGAACATTTTATGGTTCCAGATTCTCAAATGTGAGGATTTGCTGCTTTTCTCTTTTATCATTGTAAATGGAATATATTTGGGTTTTGGACTGTTGGTGTGACAAAACAATACTTTTGAAGAGCTTACTTTGGGCTCTCATTTCCAATTTTCTGGCATTTTCTAGACTAAACAATAAATAAATAAATTAAAACATTGTGAAATGAAGCGTCAATAAAAAATATCATTAGTTGCAGTCCTAAATGTCACTGTAATAATTATGAAGTGTAGTGGTAGGTGGAGTTATACTTCCACTAGGGGGCAGTACTGGGAGTTAAACTCATGCCAGGCTCCTCTGAAGAGGATCTGCACTGTTGTTAGCTTTGATATACGGCTGCTGGAAACAACCCCTAAGTGCATCTCAAGGTTCATTGAAAGGGTGAATAAGATCTATAACTCTTGAGTGGATGCCGTTTCCCCCTCTGTTGTGTCGGACAGCGACCTTACAGACTTGTTTAGTTTGTGAGTTACTTTATTTGGCCTAAAAAAGACTATAAACACATTTTTTAAAATCTAATTATCCGCGCTGGACCTGAAATTGTCAACACTAACAGCAGTAGTCCCTTCCTCAGTGAGATCTGTATTGTGTATGTTTTGTGATGTTCAAGGACCTACATTAATTGGTTTTTAAATGAATGAACAAGCAATTATATTTGTGTCTAAAAAGCTGAAATCTCCTTGTCTGTTTTTTTGGGAAAACTCGTCAAAACCTCACAGGGAATTTCTGGGATTGTAGTCGATTTGGAAATGTTTTAAAACGTAATCTTCCTGTACATCAAAGTGATCTTGCATCCATATTTGTTTTTGTTAAGATGATGATGAGATGAGCTTAGCACTGTCAGAGGATTGACCTGAAAATGTTTTAGATATATAGATATTAATCTCTCTGAATAAACATGCGCAGAAATGTTCAGGTTTAATATGATTAGACCAAGTGGAGAAGGAATAGTGCAGTGATTAATTATTAGTGTACAGATTATTTAAGATAACTTTAAACGAGCTTGATCTAAGCATATATAGCAATTTTAACATCTCAACAGTCCTCCTCAGATGCCATCGTAGTCCTTGCTCTGTGTGTGACGTAAAATATTTGATGCAAATGAACATAATGCAAATCAAAAATAGCCGGTCAAACTAAATCCAAGCTTTTCAACATCCCAAGAGAGATTCCCCGAAATACGTTACATCCCACGGTGACGCCGACGTTTGCAGACAGCTGAGAATTAATGTGTGTTACAGTAATAAGAGTGCAGCCGCACTGGAGTTACCTTTCACAGTCATCAGCAGTTTAAACTGTCCAGAGCAGCTGTGTGTGTGTGTGTGTGTGTGTGTGTGTGTGTGTGTGTGTGTGTCACTGTTGTCCACTTTAATAACACACACTGCAAAAAATCCTCCGGAAAACAACATTTTGTGAACATTCAGCACACGTACAGCGTACTGTTTTTAAATACTTCTCTCAAAGCCTGCAGCTCTGGATTGTTTTTTTTTTATAAATCTTTATAAATATAAGGTTTAACATGTTGTAAGTTTTTACCATAAAATTCCCCCTTTATCAGCGTTTGACAATATTACATTTATACACAGGGTTCGTACAGCTTTTCAAGAGTAAAATTCAAGCACTTTTCAAGCACTTTCAAGGTATCTAAACCAAAAATGTCCAGACTCTCAAAGCCTTTATCATCACATCTAAATTGTTACTATAAATGCCAGGAGACAACAAACACATATGACGACAGGATAGTTTCATTTCAAACATTAAAACATTTTTGGTTTACATGAGTGATTGTGTAGATGATGAAACACCAGATTATGTTGAAAACCAAGCATTTTTCAAGGAGTATATATTCAAATTCAAGCATATTCCTAACCTTGAAAACATAATGGTTAAAATCAAGCATTTTGCAAACTGAACCCTGTATACAGTACAATTGCTTGTTCCCTTTCAGTCGATTCGTTCCTCTCCTTCAGGGAACACAAGTTATAGCCATAACCTTTTGTTAGCCTGAGGTGGAACAAAGTCATTGTTTTGCAGGTCACGAGTAAATCTCAAGTCTTGACCATGACGTCCTGAGTCGAGTCCCAAGTCAAAGACCACCAAGTTCCAAACTTTGTGTTTTTTCAAGACCTAAACAATAAATGAAGGACCCTTCCCAAATGTAATACCATTTTAAATTGTTATACAGAGTAACAGTATGAATCATTACTTTCAAGTAAACTATAAAAAAAGCAAAATGATCAGAGGCGCCTTGGTATGTTATTCCTTTGATACATGACTTGTTTCGCATGTTGCTGTCTGTTTTTTGTCAGTTTTTGTATTCGAATGTGATAATCTAATAGTCTGGGTATCCAGTTATTTCAAGTCATACAGCTAAAGTCCGAGAGAAGTCACAAGGCAGTGGTGTAAATGTCAAAGCTGGGTTGCAAGACTCTTTTGATTTTGTGAGTCGAGAGTCATCAGATTCATGACTCATATATGACTTAAAGGTGCCCTGCTGAGTTTTATACTCACTGTTATGTGAAACCTTGAGGTCTAACAAACGTGTTGAATGCATTTCCGTCCTCATAAAACATTTGCAAAGCTGATTTAAACATTTTGAAACCTGCATTGTTTACATCCATGTCTACTAGCTTGCAGTCTTCTTCTTCACTGCCTTTCTTGGCGCGTTAGTGTTTTTCTTGACACGTTACTGCCACCTGTTGATCAGTGGAATAGTGTGAAACCATTGGCTGGGATGTGTATAGCATCACCGGTGTGCACGAGAGCTAACAAAGCAGGGACCCACACATAAAAACGTTGCTGCACAGCGTTAATAATGGTCAAAAACTCACAGTCTGCACCTCTGATTGAAGCTATGATGCTTACACTGAGAAAAATATTCAAGAACACGTGTTTTTATCACTTCACAATAATGTCTGGTGCATGACTTTGAACACATTTTCTTTACTAGAATTTAGAATAAAGTTCTGTAGGTTTCAACAGGTTTTGGTTACGCAACATGTACTTGCAATAACTGGTCTAAGTGGTTAAGACTTACAGTACTGGGTGGCCCCAGGTAGAAAAATCTGAACTTCGGTATTCAGAAATCTTACATTATCTTCTCAGTAAACTACACATGGTACACTCATGTGCAGCCCAGCCAGTCACCCTTTTATACAGCCTGTTCAAAGCGAGAATGTGCGCCGTTATTCTGCCTTGCTGTTCTGTACAAAACGTACGAACACGGAATGGGGGGGCATTGTTGTTCCGCCGTTAAGCCGGCGGCTGAGGTAGTAACAGAGCCAAGTCGACGTCTATGTAAAATGGGGGAGGCAGCAGGACGGGACAGGGGTGTGACGTTTTGAAGACGTGTTATGTGTGCGACCCGCCACCGGGGTTTTAAAAAGCAGCTGGCAGCAGTTAGCAGCTAACTCAAAGAGAAGAAGAAGTTAGCAGCTAACCTACAGCAACCAGAAATGTCTGCGAATTGGGGAGCTAACGAGGTCCGGGAGCTCCTGACCCTCCGAGCAGAGGACGAGATCAACAACGCGTATGGTATACGTCACACTAGGCGCTGTTGTGTTACACGTCACGCCTCTTTTGCTTCCAGAACGCCGGCATGCTATCTAAAATCACACACTGAGGCAGCATTATGTTGTTTGGATCAGTGTAAGCAAAGCCGGCGTAATGACGGGTCTTCTTTACGGCAGTATTTCGGGATCTCTGTTTAAAAAGGGCTTCTGACACTTGGCAGCTCTCTCTCTGCATGCAGCGCTCGGTCATTGCTATTTGAGAAAACGGTTAGTTGTTGTTTCCTTCTTAATTTGAAATTTGTCACTTCCTGTGGTCGGTGAAGTCATAAGAAACAAGGCAAAACCTACAATGTTAAAATTACAGGAGAACTTGTCTCTGTTGCAGCTTATTGGGTGTATTTTTATATATGTCTATATATATTTATTTCTTTTTCTTTTTTGCAGTGCAGTCCTCCCTGACCCACAACACCACTAACTACTCTGACCCCCACCTCCTGCCTCCACCTCCACCTCCACCCCTCCCTCCCCCCCAAACCTAGACTCTTTGTCACCGTGGTGATTGGTAGACTAAACACCGTGCAATATTCACCAGATCCACACCCCATTGGATCATTACAAACATTAAGACGATACTAAAGGAAACAAAACTCGTGACCCCGCCCCGCCCATGTGTCCCCCTGGCCTCCTCACACTCTCTATTTTAAGTGCACGGTCACATGGACACGAAATTGCAAACACACACACACACACACACACACACACGAAGCCTATATTCTTAACATTCTTCGGCCAGTAAACAAACGGGCCGGACAGATGCATCACCCCTGGCAGACAGACAGATTCTGAGGGCTGGGAATGTTTACATGGTCCTGTCGGCCTCCGAGGCCTCATCCAGAGCCGGCAAGGACTCAGACAGAGAGGAGGGAAACACTATCATCAAGTCATGGACTGCAACTGATACACCTTCTGATAACACTACATGGAAGTGCTCGTAATTGTCTTCATGGTAATGTACGGACATTTGCAGTCATAAATTGATAAGAGAGAGTGAAACATGTAGTTAATATGAAGATAACCAAAGTGAATTAAAATCACAAACCAACCTGCAGTTTTTGCAAAAAAACAAAACTATTGATGCACTTGTTTGAGACAGTTTCCATTTCAAGTAGGCCATACAGCATCATTTCAATAGATTTTCATCCAGACGGACACTGTTCACTTTACAGTTAACAATGTCAGCTCAGAAAATACTTCATGTACTAGTGGGTAGAACTGCAAAATGTGGCTGATTATCTCTCAAAGTAATTACAAATATTAATGGTTTAACTACAGTGTGTCGGGCTAAAATTAGTATTTTTAAAATCTGAAAATCTAAAAATAGAAACAATACATAATCAACAGCTCACCCCTTCATCCAGACATCATCATGAAGTGGATAAATGCCCCGTTCACCGGGTCATTGGTTTTTGCTTCTCGAACTGAACATGGTTTTTGAATCAGTTTGAAGTGAGGATGACGGTGAGTGTTTGGTTTGCTTGTGGCTGACTTTTATGGTGTTCAAATGCCATATAATTGCCCATGAAGCAGGACTAAAGCTGGAGCTGTGCTGTCTTTATTGACTTTGGCTGCTGTTGATGCTGCAGAGGTGGCAGATGCAAAGGAGGGCGGAGGTTTTCTGACATGCTCGCTCGTGGTGTGGAATCCTGGACCGGTCTCTTATCCTCACCCAGGTTTGTCCGCTCTGCTTAGCGGTACAGGAGGAACTTCAAAAAAGTGTGTTTCCACTGCAGGAATTTTTCCCAGGAACCATTTCAGGAACTCAGGAATCTTACTTGCATTTGCCCCTAGACTGGAGCAACAATTTTGTTCATCAGCTATAGTTTCTGGTGCCAAAAAAGTCCCTGTTCTAGGGGTAGTACTTTATAATGAACCAGGAACTATCAGGGCAGAGTTTGCTGTGCTAAACATCTAACAAGAAACTTGCAGTTAACTTGTGTACAGCTTCATTTACACAGTAAACAAGCCATGGGTGCCACTAGTATCAATATAAGGACGAGGGACAGACATTTATTGATGACGATGGACAGTTTACAATAAAAAAGGATCAAAGTTGAGGTCTTTTTTATTCCACACATTCTTCTCACTTGTCAAAACCTGGCACCTACATTACCCATGATGCAACTAGACCACCGACAGTTCAGTCGGAGACTGGGGTGTGTTATGCTAGTAGCGTCTAATGCAGCCTGCAGCAGAGATGAGCAGCGGGATGCAGAGGTCTGGTCAGCTCTCTTCTTTCTCACTCCACACCAACAGATCTTTTTCATTTTCAAACTTGTAGTCTTCAGCCCCGAGCGACGCTGACTCAAGTGATGTCATATTAATTATTAGATTTTGCGCAGCTCCCTCTGGAGCTACAAAGGGCTTTATACAACTCTTGTCACATATGCTGTATATCCTTAAGACCTGTAAACAGACTTTGATGTGTAAAGTCGGTGGAGTTCCCTTTTAACAAGAAGCATTAGTTGCGTAAACCTTACCAAACCTTTCCTATAGTGGTGGCAGATCAAAAAACACTTAAATGAAACAGTTTGTAATGGAAGGCACTGAGGAATTACCTATTTTGTTGCAGCTCGTTTTAGATTGGATGGCCCTCCTATGAATGAGATAAGATAAAATAACTGATGACTTGATTGATCCCCAAGGGGGAATTCAATAAGTGGGCTCTTGTACCCCGAAAGTAGAAAGTTTGTGAACTTTCTTTGCCATATCTGACTCGCGTGTTCAATACGGATTCTACACTTTTATTCTTCTGTGTTAAATAGAAGATTTGGGGGTCAGGCTGACCCTGAGCAAAGGACGGGCTTGTGTGCAGCACTTAGACGAGTCATGTGACTGAATGAGAACCAGCCAGCAGACTTGTTGGAGTCCCCGCGGCCCCGGATACGAATGAACTGACCGCATTCTACGGTGACTCCACATCAGTCAAAAAGATATACGCCACTTCCTCCACACACACACACACACACACGCTCAAGAAAAAGCCTCCTTCCCCGTCTCCATCAGTCAAGTCCTGTGGCCGATGAACTTCCACGGTTGATAACAAGTCTCTTAAGCTTGGCGGCTAATCAAGCTCAAAGGAGGGAGAGAAAGAGAGATAGTGGAGGAGAACAAGAGGTCTGCCTGTGGATGCAGTGATGTCTCTCTCCTTCTCTTTCCTCTTCATTTTCAATTTTCCCTTATCTCCCTTTCTCCACAGGGGGAGGCGGAGGGAGGCCTAATAGCCCGGCGAGGGGGGCTGTGGACTCTCCAGAGTCTCTCTACATACCAGTCATTTACTTTAACTGGAGAAAAAGAAAAAAAAAAAAAAAGAAATGTCTTGATAAATCATCCAGGGTCACACAGCTTCCATGTTCCCCTGAGTTACGGAGATAGAGAGCGAAGGAAAAAAAATCAAAGAAAAATGAAAAAAAACCAAAAACAATCTGTCTCAGACGTCCGTCTTCTCTTTGATGTCCATCCCATCAGACAAACAGCATGAAACTGAAATAAACAGAAACAAGTGGCTGCTGCTCCTTTTTCTGCGGTTTGCACTCAGGCTCAACTCTTTCTCTTAACAGACTTCCTCTACGTGCTTTAATGAGCTCTGCTTGGCATGAAAATATGAGCTCGGATTAATTTAGCTACTGTGTTTCATGCATGAGATCTAATTTCTCAGTCTACCTTTTTGATGTGTTTGTAGAAGTCACTCTCTTCTGTTACTGCCCAATCCACATTTCTGCATCCCAAGAAAATGAATACAACCATTGGTCTTTTCTTTTTTTCATTTGACCAATGACTTTGTTGGAAAATGGCTCGGAGCCATGATAGCAGCGTTGTTTGACTTTTCTTGACTTGCTGTTTTTCTTATTCTTTCACAACTCTTTATTTTCCGACATCTCACTCCCTTATTTCTAATCATTTCCTCTAAACAAGTACACGGTATCATCATGGATCCAATCCATGACAATGATATAATGTGGGGAAATTGGGAGCAGCAAGCAGCTCAGTAATAATTCAAAATGAATAGAACATGAATGAACAAGACTTAAAGAGCCTGCAGCCATGCTAACGGCTCTGTGAGGCTGTACTTCGGCACAGTGGTGCTTTGAGCTAAATGCTAAATGCTAACATCAGCATGCTAACATGCTTATGTTTAGCAGGTATAATGTTTACCATGTTCGCCAGCATTGCTAACATCTAATTATCACTAAACACAAAGTATATCTGAGGCTGCATCCACACAAATACGATTTCATTTTAAAACAACGTTTTAAAACGAAAATGATCTCCATGCACACGAGCGTTTTATCACCATTTCAGAAATAATTTCAAAGCGGTTTAAAAGGTCTCCGTTTTAGGGGTTATAAAACGCCAGAGTCATGTGGATTCTAGGCGTAAATGTAGCAAAGGTTAAAACAAAAACGTAGTAGTGTGGATGTAGCCTAAGGCTGATGGGAATGTCATTAGTTTTGCAGTCATTTGATCATAAATCAAAGTATTGGACAGATTAAAATGTTGACCTGATGGTGGCGCTTAATGAAATTAATTTACGTCCAATGTCACCCTTCAGTACCAATGAAGCGAGGCGAAAAGCAAGGGTGTGGAAGTCGGGGTGGTGGATAGGCATGCCTAACTTTCATGCAGGAGTTTGCGTCCCATCACAGACCTGCAATTCACATTCCCCTTTTTATTAACTGATACCACAATCTTTCCCCAAGTGTTTTACTTGCCTTACCCTACCCATACTTTAACCATAATTTATTTGCCATGACCGCAATATTTCCCCAACCTTAACCACACCATAGTTGCCATGTGCAGACATTGTAGAAAGCGTCATTGAACGTAATCTGGGGTTTTGCATTATCCCAATATCGACGCTCTTGTCTGGCGAGTTTTTCCAAAGACATGCCCGTGTCTTTACCACCTCTGAGAACACAACAACCACGTATTGGGCATCACGTTTGAATGTGCAAATTCTTGAATGCTTTGTTTGTTTCATAGTGCATTTGCATAACGCTAATTGAGCGAGTCACTCGTGTCTGTGTTGTTTGACAAAGACTGTCAGTCGCTTAGAGAATTGAAATGCTCCACGGTAGCTGGAGGGGATGCAGAAGGGAAAAGGGTGAGACGTTGTTATTGTAATCCCACCTGGTCACCTGTAGAGGCTCACAGAGGTCACACATGTGCAGATTCTCTCATCACTCTTCCTCTTCCTCTGTCACTCTCTCTCATCTCTTTCCCACGACTCCCTTACTTCATCTTCTCTCCTCACTGTGCCTCCTCCTCCTCCTCTCTGCAGCGCTTGTCATCTCTCCGTCTCAAATCACCTCCTCTAACCCTCGTCCCATTCAGCCCCTCCACCATCTCTGCTCTCTCCTTGTCTTCCCAAGGAGGGGGGGGACGTACTTTGTTTTTTTGTTTTTTAATAAATGAGCGATATTGTTGTACTGATGAGAAGCCACCAGGTAAACAGGAGACGAGTACGTATGTTTGTTTTTGGCTGAATTGGTTTCCCTGCTGTTAGTGTCCGACCAGCCTTATCTCACTCTAAAAATATATATTACATACAAAAAAAGCACAAGCATAATCTTAACCAAAACTATTCAACCTCACCCTAACCCCATATAAATGTAAGTACGTAAAATTTAGAGCAAAAGGTGTGGCAGCACTTTCATATTTCACAATTTACATGATATGATGGACATATACAATTTGCATTTACGATTTACGTCCAGTATCGATGTTCAGTGCCAACTCAGTGCGCCCTTTATGCAGAGACAGAAATAAGGGTGTGGAGGTCGAGTTGGTAGATGGGCATGTAGTGAGTCAGGCTTTCGTTTGCGTCTTACCACAGACCTGCTATTAAAGGTTGGGTAGACAGATTTCTTTTGGCGTCATCGGGCAAAAATGCCATATTAACCGTGCAGCATATTGTAATTCAAGTGGTCTGAGAGCAGACCTCTACTTCAGCACCCCCTCTTGCCTCTGTTTTCAGGCTTCAGAAAATCTATCCCGTGACAGTAGACTTTAGCCAATCACGTTATTTCAGAGAGACGGTTTGTTCGTATTGGCTAAGCTACAAGAGCAGATGTGTGTGCTCGTCCCTTCAGGCGGTGAAAGTATGATTGAATGGCGGAAAATCCTGCTGAAAATCCTGCAACATGTGATAAATTTCCAGCACCTTCTTTGCCTACAGCGGCGTATAGCACAAAACAACATGTCCTGGCTCCACATGGAGCTTCAGGCTCATTATGTTCGATGCCATGGCGTTCGTAACGACGAGTGGCAAAGAGGCATGATGACAAACAGAGGGGAATAACTTTTGACGGGGGACAGTGGTGTGTGGTGTACTAGCCTCTCATCCCACTGCTTGGAGTTCTTATCACGCTGATGTTTGTTCACGTGTTCATTTTTCTGATAAGTTTGGTTTTAATTAGTTATTTGATGCTATAAAAAGGGTGTGTGGCGTCACGATTGACAACTTGTGAGTGTGCTGGCGATTGTATGGGTGTGAGTGTATGGGCGGGACCTTGATACCGATCACTACTGTGCAGACTCACCTGCACAAGATGGCAGCGCCCGTATCCAAGAGATATTTTGGCTTCATTTTTGTACAGTGGGAGGAAGTGGAGATGCGTTGTTCATTTTTATATACAGTCTATGCTTGTGACCGAGTGGCTTTAATAATTGCACCCACATATAATAGGCCCCTATCTGTAAAGATTACCATGATGAACTTTATCTGCAAGGGACTGACACAATTATTATAACAAATATCTTTTCCATCTCCATTTTTAGGCACCATTTAAGTTGCCGTTGTTTTCTACAGCATGAGATCACCAACGTCACATTCAACCAACGGTAAAGAAAGAAAGTGGCTAGGCCTGAGAAGAGGAGAAATAAAAGTGAGGAACACTGTGACAAGTGTGTGTTGAAAAGAGAAACACACACACACTCCTCTACCTCTCTATCATCTGCCCCTCTCTCCTCCCTTCTCCCCCCTCCTGGTTCTCTAACGTCACTCCTGCAGTGCAGATAAGACCGAGCCGGGCTGTCAGCGGACGCCATGTCTGTCACTGTTCACACACATACACACACACACACACACACACACACACAGACAAAGCCTGGCACTGACAGTTGAGGAGGAAGGGTTGGAGTAACATATCAGTTCATCAGTTATGGCCCCAATATGTCCTTTTGATTGCAGTGTAATCAGATATATCTTACCAATATGGCAGAATATGCCCTCAAGATGCACTTAGAAAGGACTGTAGTCTGATTGTCCAAACCACTCTTAACCACGTTAGCTGCAAGCAAATGTAATGTGTCTCCGGTTGATCCAACTGGGAAGCAGCTCAGACGGCAACAAGCTGCCATGTTTTTTTACAACATATTTTACATGAAAGTATTATATGATTATATACTTTACTTTGCCAAATACGCTCTGAGGGAAGCGTAATGTCACCTGGATTATGTTCAGTGGCAACGTCTTTTCCAGTGAAGGTAGTGCAGCGTTCATAATCCTGAGTCCCACAGGTGGTTAGGTTGAGGTAACAAAATCCATTTGATTGAGGTTAGGGAAAGATCATGGTTTCAGTTAAATGTTTAGAGTAAAGACGCCCCAACATTTTGCAACGTGGTGGAGACATTTCTTAAAAATGTTTCCTAATTTTGTTGATAAAAAAATGTAATCCGGGCAACACTACGTTTCTTTGAAAACATATATATTGGCTGTTGCAAATTAGTAGTATATATGAAATAAATGTAATTTCTAGAGAACAGGGTTGATTTATGAGAGGATCTGACATGGTGATGGACCGGTGAAGCCTGATCTTAGCTTATTTGTATTAGTGTGAACGTTCCAACATACAAAATGTTAAAATGGTAAATGGTTAAAATTTTGCATCTAAGATTAGGGATGGCAGTGTCACCCGGTCCACCACTTAATTGAATTATAATAACTTTTTATTATAATTAATTATTAAAATAATAATAATTATAATGGTGATCACCTAACTTTGCCTCTTGAGCCATCATCAGATCAAAATCTCAATGAGTAAGAGCTGCAAAGAATGACATTCCCATCAGCCTCAGATGTATTTTGTGTATAGTGCTGATTAGCAAAATATGCTAACTTGTTGTAAACTTTACTTGCTAAACCTCAGCATGTTAACATTGTCACTGTGAGCATGTTAGCATTACAACTACTGCCATTTTTACATCTACTTCACTGTGACTGATGCTGATCAAAAAACTAACTTTGGACCACAACGTTTATCTGTCCTAAAATGTTGTTTTCTTCACAATCAGCCGCACAGCCGCACTAACATAAATAACCACAATCCTTAAAACATAAAAGTGCTTCAAAAAAGAGCCATTTGGTTTCATAGATGATATAAAGTTATATATAAGATATGTACAAATTGGAGCAGCTGATACATTGCATGCACACACTTTTTTGTCCATGTATGAAATCCCCCAGAACACACACACACACACACACAGACACACACAGCCTCTCTGTCTCCAGGAACACTGAAATAGAGGCGAAATTATACCATTAAGACGGTCACTAATCACCCTCGACATTTTTCCTCCACATGTCTTAATGTGTCTCAGCTAAAACCCCCATGAGTGGCCCCGCTACACCCATAATATGAATTAAATGAAAGTTATTTTAGGTTTCTGTGGCTGAAAATGTATCAAACTTTACTTTTTACTCCATTAAACCAAAACATCTGATACTCCAAGTGCTTTAAAACAATCACTGAGACTTAATTACACTTTTGACCCGGATCTGGCCCTACTTAAGACCCCCCCCCCCCCTTCCCATCCTGATCCTAAAAGGAGTTGAGGAAAGTCGGGTGTCCCTTCATCCAGAAATGCACCTCTGCACTTAACATCCAGCAGCGTCTCTGAAACTGCAGCCTCTTAAAAAGCTCAAGGTGTTGCATATTATCAGGGCTTAACACAGGAGGTGGAGTGTAGCGAAAAGAGAGAGAAAGGGGGGAGAGACGTATGAGGGGGAGCAAAGCAAGAACATTTAAAATAGAGACGAAAAAAAGAAGCAATAAAACGGCCAAGAAGGAGTAAAGAATCTCAGAAGAACAACATAAAAAGGTGAAGGTTCAGGGCGCGCAGAGAAATGTTCATTTATTTACTCTCCATCCTGAAGCATAAACTGATAATAAGTCACTCAACAGGGGTCTTTGGATCTCCTTCCAGCCGTGTTACAGTAAAGGATTATGGGTCATTAAAAAAGAGGAACTGGATCAAAACAATGTGTTGCGATGAAAAATGGAGACGCCTCCCAGACGCGATGTAGCAATCAAACCCAAACGCGATGTACTTCCGCGAGTGACCTTACAAAATATACACGCACGCCCTTGGACGCTCTGACAGCCCTGATATGTATCCCATGATTCCTTGGGTGCCATCACAAGTTGCTTGTCTTGTAAACGTCAGTGGTGAGGAGGAGGAGGGGAGACGGTGTTAAATCCTCCAGAGGTTGAACCCCGCAGAGAGACATTTTTCTTCTCAGCTTCACCTTGTGCTGAAAAGTAAATGTTTAAGCGAGCGGGGATAAACACCCCTAAATCATCACCGTGAGCTGTGAGTGCACACCTTATGGGGGAATGGAGGAATTCTGGGAAATAAAAGTTGTGCCTTGGCTGTATCTCTGGGTGTATCAGAAGTGTGACAGAGCTGAGGTGTGTGTACAGGGAGTTTTAAGTCCCAGACAAAGACAGAGGCATGAAGACACACACTCAATAGATTTTGTTTAAGGTTGCAGTTGCCGGCCTCCTGGCCTCCGTCCCTGTCGATGTTTCTGATCGCGCCAAGACACGACAGCAGGTCAACACATCTTTCAGCTTGCAGACTTTGCACCCTTAATCCTGGCGGCACAGATACAGAAAATTGGTCAACATTTATTTTTAAAAAAAAACAATGTCTGTGGGAAACATTATCTTGTCTGATTCATAATTAAAGCAAATGCCTTGTCTTTGCCTGGGATGTAAACACAGATTAGGTTTTTCATTTAACAATATATTTGCCTGACTTTCCCCGCCTTCTGTCTTCCCGAAACCCAAACAAATCATTAACGTAATCGCAGTTTTCCAGCAGGACAGCGCTGTGTGGCCGGGAGGTTACACGCCACAGTTGCAGGAGGAGATAGAGACCGGACCTCTGCCTTCGGTCAGCTAAGTTTCCACAAACAAGAGATGTGACCTGATGGTGCTTCTGTAGGTCACAGCAAGCAAAACATCATACATGTTTTACATAGAAATTAAGGGAAGACATTGAAAAAAAACAAAAAGTTCAATCTTTTATCTATTGGGGCACATGTTGGGGCCCGTAGTTGTAGTTAGATTTCTTTTTAAATATGCAATTGAATATACGTGAGAGTCAATGAGAAAACGTAATTCAAAGTGATGAATTTTCTTGTTATCACTGAACAAATTCTGCAGGAGAGAGGGGAAGAAGAAGAAGTGTCGGCAGTCAGGAACTGAAAGAACGAAGAAGAACACAAATTTACACAAACCGCAGAAATATTTTGCGTTCGGAAACTTGTCCAATACACAGAAATCCATATTTACTGACGCGGACGTCTAACATGTTTTGTTCGAATTCAGCTTGTTTGAGGAGCATTACATTTGTTGTGTGAAAACACTGAGCTCTCCTCCAAATCAGGTGATTTTTATAGCTTCTTAACCTTTTACATACTGTTCATATTCTACACCTTCACAGTGTCTATACCAAAGTTTGAGCCACAGATCTATTTAGAATGTATAAATAGCCTATCTGACATTAATGAATGGGTGATTAATCCTTAATTAATGTTTCAGAGAGCAGGGGGAGTGTGTTGTTTTAGGTTTTCACCACTCGTTTATGGAGAAAAAACATCTGCTATAACACAATATCATGTCCTATTTTACCTAAGACATAAAAACATAGCAGCCGTAATGATTTAAATATATTTAGAAAATGACAAGAACATTCTGGAGCTGTGGGGTTTATTATATAACCATCAAACGCTGTCCTCTCTGCTATATCGTTAAAGATAATCCTCATAACTGCTGTCTAATTATAACTGGTAACCATAAATTCAACATTAAAGAAGACTATATGATCTTCCTGCCACCCACTGGCTTATAAAAACCCTCTGAAACCCCCCCTCCCCGCTGGATAATCCTCAAAATAAAGGATCCTGAAAATAAGGTTACTCCTCTGGGTCGCCCCCACCTCAGCAGCAAAGATCTGGAACAAGTGGAGAGACTCGGCCTTTATAGTATTATTTTATCTGGCACTCCTTCGGGCTCAGCACTGGGTGCTGGCAAGCAACCCCCTCCATCAGTACCCCCACCCACCCCCGACCGAACACACACTGCACCACCTCTCCACCTCCCCCTCAGTATCTCTCAGCTCCCAGGAAGCTGCCGGGCTCGGCTGGAGCCAGAGTTCTGCCCCATCCATCATCCTTATCAGGGAGAGCCTGGCTGCACGGAGGAGAGGAGAAGAAGAACATCAGCTTTACAATAAAAGAAAAGTCTGTATGGAATAGCGAGTGAGCAAAAGAAGCGTAAAAATGGCGTCATGTCCCAACCTTTTACGGTCTTTATGATGCACCCAGATGTGTGTGTGTGCATGTGTGTGGGGTTGATGGGGGTAAGGTGGAGCATGGGGGTCGGCAGTGATAAGCCCTGATACAAACAATAACAACAGGCACCAACCAGCCACATCAAAGCCTCCCATTTAGATTTGGGGTTCTGGGTGGTTGAGGGGGGTGTATGGATGGGGTATTGGGGTGGGGGTGGGGGTGGTGATGGTGGGGCGTTGCTCTGCATTACAGTTCATCAAAGCCTCGGCAGCAGTCTGAACCCTGCACCAGAACATCTTTTACAACTCAGTTTCAAATAAACAAAACCAACAGCGAACAACACAAAGACAGAAAAGAGGGATGTCCAAACCAAACCGCTCCGGTCCTGATAAAGAGTTTATGGTCGGAGACGACGGAGCCGTTACGTACTGCTGCGGATAAAGACCTGACTGCTGTAACTGTCAGCGTGTCCTCAGATGTCCGAGGGAGCGTTACACAGACTGGAAACACTTTCACTATCAGAGCACAGACTGAAGACGAGGATGTGTTGTCTTTGTCTTTGTTAGTTAACGCCTGAAAGTAAGGAAGCATCTCAATAATAATCTCATCTGTTACAAATTAAGTAGCGAAAACTCAAATTCTACTGTAGCTAAAGAAGTTTCCAGAGATACCAAATATGTCGAGTTGAATTACAAAGTTTTACAAAATGATGACAAAGTGAAAGACATCAGGATTTACCTATTTGATGTGATTTCTATCTACAGCTTGATATACAGTAGCTTCAATTAATTTGTGCTTGTACAAACATTTTTTTTAAATAACTTTGAATCTACTTGAAAGTTAAAAGGCAAATACTGGAGCTCAAGAGGTCCATATTCCAACGTATGTCTTTTTATATTTCAGATGATCCTTTTTTTTGTTACATGACATGTTAAATGTGCATATAATAGTCACAATCTTATATTCCAAAATAAGTACAAGGAAGTAAGTCACATGTATTAAAATTTATATTGGTTTATATTGACAGCTTTGCAAGTAACTCAGCATGAATCACCTCATATAGCTCCTCAGAAAGCTCAGCATTAGAAATGACCAAACAAAAACACATAAAAAATCAAACATCCTTTTGGAAATAGGGTAAAGAGGTTTTTAGTTCTATTTCTTTAACAAATAGATCTGCCCAAAACGCTTGTGTGGCAATATTAAAAAATCATATTGGAGTGCTGTCCTACTTTTTCTTTTTCATTATTCACTGCATTAAGGATCCAGCACCCAGTCTTCAAGGCCTCATCGTGAGTTGAGTGTGTTGTGTCTTATTTTTAAACAAATAGATAAAATATATTCTGAGAGATGCTCATCCTTGTGCAGGCACCATCTACCCTCCCCACCCCCCTCCATCGCCAGAGGGAAACATAAACTCATTCATCTTGATGATCACAAAAAACAAGAGCGATCCATCTCGCTGGAGAAGAATGGGCTTCTGCAGGGCTGGAAACGTAATAAAAGTGGCTCTCTAATGGTGTGTAGTCGTATTAGGGCCCGTTTATAAAAGCCATAAGGCCATTGTCAGACAGGCAGGGAAATACAGCATCATTACAGCTCTGTACAGACGTGGATCAGCCTCTGATAACATTAAAGCAAAGCTTCCTTTGTGTGGCAGCGGTCTGCTCTCCACCACTGTAACTGGTTTTGGCGTGAGCCAGACGAGCAGCAGCTTTGAAGCTGGCGGTGCGTCGCAGCGGCCGAGGCTCAGCTGACATCGCAGAGCTGTAGCAGCTGACAGGACGAGTGCGGGCTGTTTGAACTGGACGTGCTGCTCGCTGCGTGATGTAATTAACGCTACATCCAGCTAGCAGCTTGTTCCTCTACCACTGTGAAGTGAAGGGGCTCTGTCGAAGGTGATTAAAGGGCCGGATCAGAGTTCATGCATGTTTTATCTGATTTAAGAGTCACGTTAGCAACAAGAAAACTAAATTGTTGAATGGACAGAAAATTGAGAACTTTGCTAGTCTTAAAATAAAAGGCCATACCATATTTTACTTTTACTTTTTTCTTTTTATCTTTTATTTTCTAAGTACAGTTACTCGGTTGGGTGTCCATTTTAGGACATCTCGGACTCAACCTTTATCATTTCCTCCCTCTAGAGACCATAAATACAGTGTCTGTACAAAATGTCATGTGAATGTGTCCAATGTGTGTCAATATATTTCACTCTGGACCAAATCTGGACTGAACAACAAGAGCCTGACTAAGAAAAATAATACAAATAACATGATAAGAGACATTGCATTACATTTTCCAAAGCACACCATCGTGTTTTACATTGCTGAGTGTGTTTATATCTTCTATTGTGAAATTAATGAATCAAAAATCACTGTGGTCTGCTGTGGAAAACAGTTGGCACAAATGTAGACGCAATTCGAAGCAAAATGGTAATAAATCTTCATACAGACCATGATCAAAGAGTTCATTGGACTTCATTTTATCACTTCAAACAAGCTTTTGCAACAAACACATCACTGCTGAATTATTGACTTGCTGCACCTCGCAGTTATTGAAATGCTTCCATTGAAACCAGTTTGCAGCATGTGAACATCCCACCAGTCCGGATCAATACAGACCCTTTTCTCTACACGCTACTTTTTACATCCTCAAAAATGATTCTGGAGGCCACAACCTCCCCTTATCCCTCCCCCTATGCCCTGTCACTCTCAAAAAACAAAAATCATGTTAAGCAAACAATAATATCTGTAGAAACTGAGCAACTTGCTGCAGAGACGAGAAGGTTTTTGACGCCATAAAGATGCAATCCAGAGCTGCTTCACTGTGTGGAATTTAAAACTTTACCAACTCGTTTGGATTAAAGTAACCAGAATGCATCCATGTATCAAAAAAAAAACCTGCTTGATAAATTAATGTAGTATAAAGCACAAGATAATTCTGCAGAAGAAATAAAATAGTAAAAAAAAAAACAACCATCCATTTGGTCAAATTTGGGCCGGTTTTCTGTCTGCAGAGACAATGAAGAGAGGGAATTATAAATATGGTCCAGAAATGTCACAGCTGCTGTTTTGAACCTCAACACAATTAAACTCAAAGTTTAATTGCAGACATCAGGTTTTAAAGCCACTGCCCAGTGCTTCTTTAATCGACAGGGGATGTCACTTTTAATGGGATCTGATCCAAAGTGTTGTGGTTTTCGTAGGATATATGTGCAAACCAGAGGCAATGGTTATGATAATATGTTGCTAGGAGTTGTCTGAATCTGGTAAAAAAGTAAACATTACTTACTGTATGTGATAAAGGTACAAATGTCAAAAATCATATATCCCACACAAAGCAACCTCTGTAATTTCAGCTGAATTTACTTTACAGGTGTTATTTGTAACTCCTCAGTAGGTGCAGAGTTTGAATCTTTCACCTCATACAAAATCACAAACTGATACATTTATTTTTGAGGGATCATGTCTAACATATAACATATAACAACATAATAATGTGTTGTACTAGAGCAAGCTGAGAGCTTGTTTTCAGCCGCAATCAATTAGCAGATCACAACTGAAACACACAGACAATGAAGTAATGGCACAACATACAGGGCAGGACAGAAAAATACAAAGTTATGCACAACAGTACATCACTTATCCTCCTCAGGTCATTAAAACCCCCAAATACCCAGAGACAGTACTGGGGTCATGACCTCGGTGTCCTCAATGGTAGCTGTGGACTTCTGATAACTCACAAACGAGAGAAAACAATAAGCAAAGCCTTGTTGTTGGGGAAATGATCTTCCGCCGGTCAGATACAAATCACAAATTTAGACAGAAGAAGCGGAGACGTGATCAGCTCCTGGACGAGCGTGAGAAGCTGCAAACAGCCAGGTGGATCTGCGGCGGCAGCCAGACCGCAGCAGCCTCGCGTGCTCTTGTGCCGCTCGTTGTTTTCATAAAGGGCAAAGCTCGGAGGTAATTGGAAGCGTCTGGCGTTGTGTGTCAGCCTACGACCTTAGTGCTTCTGTCTTCACGTACAGAGAGAATCCGACCTGTACGCACACTTAAAAGTCAAGTCACAGTATATCACGACCCGACGTCACAGGTTTGCTTTCACACTGATCTATTGGCTGTGAGAGACCGTGGGAGAAGGGAGAGGAGGCCCAGAAGACTCATCCACATTCGGTTATGAAGTAGTAAAAAAAAAAAAAGGTAGAGAAGTGTGAGGCGATTCAGGAGCCAAACTGTGGTTTGTGTCATTTTAGATTTTATTTTTATTTGTGTGACAGACAGTGTGAGTCAGAAGATGTTTGTAAAGGTTTATGAGGAGACTCTTTAGAGGTTGTTGGGAATAAATGAGTGTTTGCTGAAATGTATGTGTTTTTTTTAAATGGACTATTTACTGCTGTACATGATAAGAAATGTTATTTTTTAATTATCATTACAAAATACTGTACATTCAAACAAGTCCTCCAAATTAAAAGACAAAATATGCCGTTTTCTGATTTGATGACCCTGTTGGGGGAAAAAAATATCAGTTTTATAATGTGACAGCGCTATGGTTAATGTTCGGTTAGGTTTAGGCACAAACAGGAGTCGTTCACTCCTACTTCGAAAAGGTTAGGGGACCTTTCGACGCCATGGTTACAATGGAAACCACGTGGTTAAGGTTTAAGGACAATCGTGGTCACGGTTAAAAGAAACCGACGTTGAGTATCGGTAGGGAAAGGAACAGGAAAAGAGGTCTCCCAACTTGACTTCCTTCTCTCCGTCGGGTTATTTCTTTTTGAGACAATGAATTGTATAATGAGGATAATGGCGAACACTATCAAAAGGCATTCACGGCATCGAAATCAGTTGTTCACATAAAATGGGGACGGAAGTAGTTGTGTGAAGAATTAAAAACCAATCGCTGCGTGAAGTGGGCATGATTGTCAGATTGTATGTTTTTGGACGCTGAGTGGAAATTGTGGGACAAAGCGCCGGCCTGATTCTAATGTTGGAGAGGTCGTTTCAGACGCTGTTAGACAAGCACTTACCGCAGCACAACAAATAAAGGAGGGTATGTTTAAAGAAAGTGAAACCCAGACCAAAACCCTGGGCTGAAATACAACAAACAGCATTTAAACAAACTAACTTTAACCTAAACAGCTGAAACTGAACAGGTGAGGGGGCAAATTTATTGTCATTTGATGGTGTTTCCAAAAATGTGCATGTGCTTCCATATGATGTGTACAAACCAGAAATAATGACCATAAGAATATGTTGATATATCAACATATATCAACAAAAATGGAGTTTATAAAATGGTATTTATTACCTGATAAATTAAACAAGTTTAGCTTCATGCACGCCTTTGGCTGAAATTTAAAAAGAGAAATCAAACCCTGCAGAATCACATTTTATTTTTTTAATTTGAACAGGTTGCCTCCTGGTTATCTCAAGGAGCGAATCATCCAAGACAGCAGCAGTTAACACCTTCAGCTCCAGAGCCACAGTAAGCACATTTCACAAGTCACAGACTTACACTATCTTTATACAGAGAGCATTTACGCTTTGGCAAAAATCCCAAACATAAGACGGGACGGTACCAGCATGAGATTGCTGATAGGGGAAACAACATGTGACAAGAGCAGAATGAACCATAAATCCCATCCGGGGCTCAGCGAGAATGAGCAGCAGTGAGTGGCTGGAGCAAACGGCCAGATGTGGAGCGGTGCTGCTGAGCAAGGGAGACAGATTTATGGCCTCTTCTTTAATGAGGTAACATCCTTTTCACTCATAAGACTTTTAAGAACTTTTTCTCCCACATGCAAGAAAAGGCCGTTCCTCTGGATGCAGAAGGGAGAGAGCAGGGGAGGGACGCAAATGTAAAATTGAACTTATTTCTCTTTTTTACGTTATTGAATCAGCTGCTGCAAGAAGGGAGTTTCGGGAGTGAGAGGGAGGATGAAAAAACAGTAATACTTTAACAGCAACATAAACAGCGCAATGTGATCTACAATGCCGTTTTCTCTTCTGTGAATGGAATGATTTGCAGTTTTAATGTTTTCAGTTGGTGGGAAAATTGCAAAATTACCAACAATACTTGTAACTTTCTAGACAAACTTGCAGAATGTGTTTTAAAATGAAAGAAATAATATACACTTAAGCAAATATACAAGAAAAAGAAATCACGCTACCCGACTCCGTCAAGGTTTGTAAATTGCTAACGCTGAATTAGCAAACTTCAGAAACCACAGATGCACATGTTAAATTCACGATTCCTCAAGAGCTGTTCATTGTTTTGACAGCCTTCAGTTGTGGTTCATCGTATGCATCCGTCTAAAGACAATTTGCTGTTTATATGTCTATAAAGTAAAGCTGCTAATTGTTGTTAGCTTGCACAGTAAATGTCAACATTCTGCGCACCATTCCTGCAAAAAAAAAAAGCTAACTTGATGTCAATTCAAAAAAGGAATAATGGGACATTTTGAGCCAGAAACAAAGAAAATGAAGATGGCATCAAGCAAAGAGATAGATGACAAAGGAGCTAGCTAGTCGCTTGCAAGTAGCAGGCAGCAGGATGTAAACAAACTGTGACTTGTAGCATTTTGGATGACATTTATTTTTGTACCCAGAGAAATAAAGTGGTAGAGAATTGTTTAAATGCCCAAATTTTAGACTTTTTATTCTATTAAAGAAGAAAGAAAGAAAAGAAGTGTTAATGCATGATTCCCATGGATTTTAAGGTGATAAACTAACCTTGTTGTCTCATAAGATTAATTGAAATTAAGCCTACATGAGATTTTTTTTTATCATGTTACATATTTGTAGATACAAAACAGTGTGTAGCTCCTTTTAACTTAGTTAATTAATAGTGCTAATATTAGATTATATTTAGTTTGTTGACAGTATCACCTCTGACTGGCTGATGTGAATGTTTTTTCCCACTCTCTTATTGCTCTTATTTAAGGTTCGTACGATATGACGTGAACACAGCATGAATTGTCCTACAACAAAACCTTCACTAACACAGTCTGTGATAGTCACAGGCAGGATTTTACATCTCTGGAAAGCAACTGTTTTATCTGCCGTCATGATCATGAGGTAAACAGTAGAAACACGCCGCTCAGGTAATCTAACAGGAATGTGCGCTTGCATCGCCTCACCGAGTGACGTTACGCAAAAATAGAGCCAGGTTCAACTTTTTCGTGACGTCTGTTGACAAAATCAGTACTTTTGCCTCTCCTGTCATTTTTTTAGGGGGAATTTCTGCGGCTCTGTTATTGACAAGAGTGACTGAGACCTTTCACTCTGCAACCACAAATGTTACTAACAGTCTCCCTTCCCTGACCCCTCTTGGGCCCCTGGGCCTGTGGCCAGTAGACCCCTTTTAACTGCTGATCCATGCACATTTATATTGCGCTACCAATAAACCAAGAAGTGTGCTGTCACGGTGTAATAAAAGGAAAACATATAATTTAATGAAAGTTTATAAAAATTAGTTTTTCGTTTTGTCTAATCACGTTCCTCTGACAGTAATGTTGGTGTTAAATGAACAAATCCCCGCCCTCAGTATCACCTCCTATCAAACTAAAGCCTCCACTATTAAAAAAATCCAGAGGGGTGATTAGGGCTAGCAGCAGATTGCATCTTATGAAACTGAAGGGCCTCAGCTTGTTTTTGCTGAGGCGGTGGGCGGCCATTTATGAGCTGCTAACATGAATGAAACAAGGTTTTAAAACAGAGTAGGTAACAGAGGATTTGTGTGGCTGCACTCGAGGGCCTTTAGCCTGAAACACTACTGCAGATTGTGCTCGGGCTCTGAATGGCAGAGTCATCACCCTCTAACTCCTCTGCTCATTATACAGCCTCTCCACCTTCACTCAGCAGTGTTTGAACAGCACTGAAGGACCCTACGAGAATGAGAAAGTTTCATGAATGGGCACCTGCCCCCTCTCAAAATAAATCTGAGAGAAAAAAACAAGGTGGGTAAATATACTGCCGGCCCCAGCGGCTGACTCTGAGTGACAAAAGTCAAAATTGAATTTCCGTGGAAGTGATGTAATCCGCCGGCCCGGGTCAGACCGAGATGTTATTATCTTAATTTGGGGTTCATTAATCGCCGGTGAAGCGGGCTGATGACAAGGTTTCCACCTTGTCCCAGCTGCATGGAGCTGCCAGCTGATTTAGGACGGCTCCCTGCCTCGGTATGTAAACCATTTGCAGCAGGAATGTATAAGCAAGCCGTAAAAATAGGATTTGGCCTGAGACGTACAAGACAGATCGCGCCGTAAAACAACGCGCCCCATCTCCACCGCAGCCTGGCGGGGGTGGTC